>JAJOZX010012136.1:17500-104307 GCA_023014485.1 Bathynomus jamesi
TGCCCCTCCTCCCTTTTTAACCTTCATATTTGCATATGTTTAATGTTGTTATATGTTACATGATAAGTTGTTTGTTTAATGCTTGATATTTTTATGTTTCAGATAAATAGAAATAATTTTTCAGATAAATAGAAATAATTTGCATTTGCATTAATTATAATTTGAATTATCATAAATTATAAATTACATATAATTTGATTTTACTTCTGAATATAAACTATGACTACTAGAAGCAAGTCCTCAAATGCAGCCTTTGGATATCCTACGGAATTCCCAGCAGCCATGACTCCTTCAAAAGCAGATGTGAGACACTACCTTTTGTGCGCCGTCGTGAAGAAGCTAAATCAAAAGGATCAACAACTGCTAATGATTGTTACAGGGTTGTTGTAAAAGATATTGAAGACATTTGGATGAAATTTTCTTTTCCTAAGATTAACACCAAAGGTATCTATTTTAAAGTCAGTCGACTAATAGAAGAAGCCTCAAAATTGAACAAGGTGCCGTTACATCGAAGAAATGAAAGTTTTGCCTTAAAAGTAGCTCAGTATGATGAAATGTTTGATATATCTTCTTGTGAATGCTATGATAAGGGAATTGATAGGAAATCTTGCAGGTGGTAAGGATAAAATACCAATGGCAAAATGGGAGTCTTTTGTGGTCAAAAACAAAGAAAAATCAGTTAGGACCAATTGATCGCATAGCTAGTTCAACAAAGAAGAGATCTTCAGCAAGAGCCCAAAACAAAACCGTCAACTAAAAGCACAAGAAGAAATGACTGAAGCCACCAATGTTTTACTATCGGAATTTATAGAAAATACCGAAGAAGACATGAATGTAGATTCAGAGAGTCAGCATGTAGATTATGAGGCCGAATTAAAATTGACTGAGAATATTTAGAACAGGCACTCCGATAAAACCTAGCATTAACATCAGATCGTTATCGTGTAGTTGTAGAGCTGCAGCTGCAATAGTCATTGCAGCTTTGAAAGATATGGGGATCCTTAACCACACCAACATGCTTGACAGAAAGAAATTAGAAAGAGAAAGAAATCGCATGGATAAAACAAATACTTTTAGGTCTAAATCCGAAAATCTGAAGATGGAGTGCCTTGGATTTGATGGAAGGAAATATAACATTAACTAAAAGTGGAAAGATAAAAGAGGAACACTATGTTATTGTGAAAGAACCTGGAAGCATCTATGTAGACCATGTCACACCAGATAATGGAACTGCTCGCTGCATAGCAGAAGAGTTGATAACTATTATTACAGACTCGAACAGCACAGATACTATCAAAGCTTTACTGTATAATGGTACTCCTGTAAATACAGGAAAAATTGGTGGAGCCATAAAACTGGTTGAAATTCATCTTAACAGACCAGTGCAGTGGTTGGTGTGCCTCTTGCATTTGAATGAGCTGCCATTTATGCACGTCTACAAAGCCATTGATGGTAAAACAACAGGTTCAAATACTTCTGTGGGTTCAATTGGGAATAAACTGAAAACAGATTTAACAAAATTGGAGGTAGTCAAATATTCTCGCGTAAAGGGAAACATTAAAGAAATTCCAGCAAATGTTGTGAAGTAGCTAAGCAGTGATCAAAGATATCTCTATAATATGTGTCTGGCAGTGCAGACTGGAGACACTTCTCAAGATCTGTCCACTCGATCCACAGGTACCCTTCACCATGCTCGTGGCTATCTCTAGCCAATAGGGTCCTTCGACTATACATCTCAACGCCAAATCCCGATAAAAGCCTTCAAGATACAGTCAAGATTATTATGCAGTTCTATGCTCCAGGGTGGTTTTGGATAAAGTCTCATCCTAATGCAACTGATGGTGCATATAACTTTTGGCATTTAATGTGCTTGCTTCGAAATTTAGATGAACAACATAGATCAATCATAGAACCAGTATTAAAGAATAACGCTACTTTGCCCACCCAGAAAATATACTCATATCAATGGTAACTGACAAGAGACTAGAAATTAGGGAGCAAGCTATTCAGAAAATCATCCTTTCAAGAACAGATTTTCAGGTCCCAGAAATTTTGCGTTGCCTCGAACCCTCAATTTCCAATCTACTGACTACACCGAGATGATCGATTGACAAAGAGAGATTATTACTCCTCCACCGCTGCTAAACAATTTTAGCGACGATGAGCTACTAAAGGCTCGATGTAAGCCACTGGAGATAGCTTCTTTTCCATGCCACAGTCAAAGTGTGGAAAGGGCAGTGAACCTAGTAACAAAGGCATGTCAGGAAAGAATAGGATATGACAACCGTCAAAAGTTTATCTTAAACTCATTAGAATCAAGGCGAAAACTGCCCAAGTTTGAATGGAAGGCCCAATGGAATGAGTAAGAAACATGATAAATAAAATTTCCTAATGATATTGAAAATTTCTTCCCTTTTGATGTGATAAGGAACAATGAAAAAGTTAATTGAATTTTACCACATTTATTATGACTAAGTTTTTCTTCTGAATACATTGTTGTGCTTAATTAATTTTCCTAATACTCTACATTATTAAATAAAATATTATACGTTAATAAAGATTTATGTCATTAAAAAACCTGAATGTAGAGTAAGTCTCGTATAAATGGAATATTCTTCAATATAGGTCAAAAAGTGAAAAATTGTGCCAGGGGTAGGAGGCTTCAAACAGCGAAAATAATTTATGAGGGGGTTCCTGTGTTCCATTCAAACCCCTCACAATATGTACCTTTTTAATATAAAATTTCGACACGGCCTACTACACAGTGTAACTGCACCTCGCAAATAGACTATACCCAAATGTGTACGCAAGTAACCGGCCAACTAACTCTCTCATTACGACGGCGGTAGGCCTGTACATTGTACAATTATTTTAACGTATTCAATTATCTTACTGTATTTGTATCCGCTTGTTTATGTGCTCTTTTAATTCATTTCATTTTTCCGACCTAATCCATTTACTGTGCCATACCGTACTTTCATTATTTCAGTTATCAATAGGCTTCATTATTTATTCTGTGTTCACCTCTGCATATCTTATTAGCCTATCTGAATTAGTGTACTTACTTAACAATTACACTGTATAACCATTCCTTATTGCTAAGAATCAGTCATTGTTAGCATAGCATAAATGCCGTTATATAATTGTTAAGCACTACAAATACCTTTATTGAACTGTTAATCGCTGTGAACAAATATTGATTTTTTTCCTAATTAAACACAAAACAACAAAGTAATTTCTCTCTCCTTATTAATATTGTTTGTTTGGCTGTAACCCCCAACTGGTGACCCCTATTTATTCATTTCAATTTTCTTCAGTAATTATAGTAAGCCTACTTTCTTAGCCACATCAAATCCGTGATCCGTAGGCCACTATATATATATAACCTTTGGTTAGCTTCCGCCCGAATTGTTCATTCTGACGAAGGTCAAGCTTTTCATTTCACCTTAGACCTACAGTTTAACGTGGAATCCGAATCACGCCCCAGCAGCCAGCGTCTTAACCCCTAGGGTACCTATTTATCTACCCCACTTTCTTTATTGTGTGGAAGGATGAACATCTGGGTTTTGCTGCGCGCCGGCTGTCGTCGGGTCTCGAACCCGGGGCCGATGGATTCGTAGTCAGCGACGCTAACCACTACACCACCGAGGCGCCTATATATATATATATATATATGTTAAACACAGACCGTGCATGGCACAAGGAACTCTTCTGGGAAAATTAAATCCACTATAGTCCGAATAAGTAATGGTAAATGACAAATACCATAGTTTTTTTCCTTTTTCATGATTTAGCCCGACGTGGGCAACGGGTCTCTCGCAAAGAGATCCCATAAATATGCTTCCCTCACCAGCTATCTGCAAAGCAGACAGGATCCAGCTTTGGGACGTGGATCTAGGTTTAAAGCAAACCTAGATCCCTACACTCAGAACCTCTATATAAGTAAAAGACTCGTTGCATTCACGTCGTGTTGAATAAATCAAAGAAAAAGGGGTAAACTATTGTATTTTTTAGCCAAAAAAAACCAAAACTTAAACCTCAACCGGGACATTGAGCGTCCACTTTTCAAGGCACGAAACACGTCCGTTTAGTATACACAAACTCAGAATGGTTCCCTGAGAACAATATATGTTAAACACAGACCGTGCATGGCACAAGGAACTCTTCTGGGAAAATTAAATCCACTATAGTCCGAATAAGTAATGGTAAATGACAATACCATAGTTTTTTCCTTTTTCATGATTTTAGCCCGACGTGGGCAACGGGTCTCTCGCAAAGAGATCCCATAAATATAGCTTCCCTCACCAGCTATCTGCAAAGCAGACAGGATCCAGCTTTGGGACGTGGATCTAGGGTTTAAAGCAAACCTAGATCCCTACACTCAGAACCTCTATAAGTAAAAGACTCGTTGCATTCACGTCGTGTTGAATAAATCAAAGAAAAAGGGGGTAACTATTGTATTTTTTAGCCAAAAAAAACCAAAACTTAAACCTCAACCGGGACATTGAGCGTCCACTTTTCAAGGCACGAAACACGTCCGTTTAGTATACACAAACTCAGAATGGTTCCCTGAGAACAATATATGTAAACACGACCGTGCATGGCACAAGGAACTCTTCTGGGAAAATTAAATCCACTATAGTCCGAATAAGTAATGGTAAATGACAATACCATAGTTTTTTTCCTTTTTCATGATTTTAGCCCGACGTGGGCAACGGGTCTCTCGCAAAGAGATCCCATAAATATAGCTTCCCTCACCAGCTATCTGCAAAGCAGACAGGATCCAGCTTTGGGACGTGGATCTAGGGTTTAAAGCAAACCTAGATCCCTACACTCAGAACCTCTATATAAGTAAAAGACTCGTTGCATTCACGTCGTGTTGAATAAATCAAAGAAAAGGGGGTAACTATTGTATTTTTTAGCCAAAAAAACCAAAACTTAAACCTCAACCGGGACATTGAGCGTCCACTTTAAGGCACGAAACACGTCCGTTTAGTATACCAAACTCAGAATGGTTCCCTGAGAACAATATATGTTAAACACAGACCGTGCATGGCACAAGGAACTCTTCTGGGAAAATTAAATCCACTATAGTCCGAATAAGTAATGGTAAATGACAAATACCATAGTTTTTTTCCTTTTCATGATTTTAGCCCGACGTGGGCAACGGGTCTCTCGCAAAGAGATCCCATAAATATAGCTTCCCTCACCAGCTATCTGCAAAGCAGACAGATCCAGCTTTGGGACGTGGATCTAGGGTTTAAAGCAAACCTAGATCCCTACACTCAGAACCTCTATATAAGTAAAGCTGGATCCTGTCTGCTTGCAGATAGCTGGTGAGGGAAGCTATATTTATGGGATCTCTTTGCGAGAGACCCGTTGCCCACGTCGGCTAAAATCATGAAAAGGAAAAAAACTATGGTATTTGTCATTACCATTACTTATTCGGACTATAGTGGATTTAATTTTCCCAGAAGAGTTCCTTGTGCCATGCACGGTCTGTGTTTAACATATATTGTTCTCAGGAACCATTCTGAGTTTGTGTATACTAACGGACGTGTTTCGTGCCTTGAAAAAGGACGCTCAATGTCCCGGTTGAGGTTTAAGTTTTGGTTTTTTTGGCTAAAAATACAATAGTTTCCCCCTTTTTCTTTGATTTATTCAACACGACGTGAATGCAACGAGTCTTTTACTTATATAGAGGTTCTGAGTGTAGGGATCTAGGTTTGCTTTAAACCCTAGATCCACGTCCCAAAGCTGGATCCTGTCTGCTTTGCAGATAGCTGTGAGGGCTATATTTATGGGTCTCTTTGCGAGAGACCCGTTGCCCACGTCGGGCTAAAATCATGAAAAAGGAAAAAAACTATGGTATTTGTCATTTACCATTACTTATTCGGACTATAGTGGATTTAATTTTCCCAGAAGAGTTCCTTGTGCCATGCACGGTCTGTGTTTAACATATATTGTTCTCAGGGAACATTCTGAGTTTGTGTATACTAAACGGACGTGTTTCGTGCCTTGAAAAGTGGACGCTCAATGTCCCGTTGAGGTTTAAGTTTTGGTTTTTTTTGGCTAAAAATACAATAGTTACCCCTTTTTCTTTGATTTATTCAACACGACGTGAATGCAACGAGTCTTTTACTTATATAGAGGTTCTGAGTGTAGGGATCTAGGTTTGCTTTAAACCCTAGATCCACGTCCCAAAGCTGGATCCTGTCTGCTTTGCAGATAGCTGGTGAGGAAGCTATATTTATGGGATCTCTTTGCGAGAGACCGTTGCCCACGTCGGCTAAATCATGAAAAAGGAAAAAACTATGGTATTTGTCATTTACCATTACTTATTCGGACTATAGTGGATTTTAATTTTCCAGAAGAGTTCCTTGTGCCATGCACGGTCTGTGTTTAACATATATTGTTCTCAGGGAACCATTCTGAGTTTGTGTATACTAAACGGACGTGTTTCGTGCCTTGAAAAGTGGACGCTCAATGTCCCGGTTGAGGTTTAAGTTTTGGTTTTTTTGGCTAAAAAATACAATAGTTACCCCCTTTTTCTTTGATTTTTCAACACGACGTGAATGCAACGAGTCTTTTACTTATATAGAGGTTCTGAGTGTAGGGATCTAGTTTGCTTTAACCCTAGATCCACGTCCCAAAGCTGGATCCTGTCTGCTTTGCAGATAGCTGGTGAGGGAAGCTATATTTATGGGATCTCTTTGCGAGAGACCCGTTGCCCACGTCGGGCTAAAATCATGAAAAGGAAAAAAACTATGGTATTGTCATTACATTACTTATTCGGACTATAGTGGATTAATTTTCCAGAAGAGTTCCTTGTGCCATGCACGGTCTGTGTTTAACATATATTGTTCTCAGGGAACCATTCTGAGTTTGTGTATATATATATATATATATATATTTCTTTTTTTTTTTATATTTTTTTTTTCAGTAAGATATTCATCTATAAAAAATGGTGACAATAAATTCACACGAGTTTGAATTTTTTAGTGTTAAATTCTTTAAAAATAATGGCAGATGACTGATAACCTCATTAAATAATAGCTTATTAAAAATATCAAGGGAGCGAGAGGTACGGGCGCCAGCCTGGCTACCGTAAACCGAGTCGATTAAAGAGGGGTAGCCAGACCCCGCTACGTCGTGAAGCAAGATATAGAAAAGACAACCGCCAAGCTCTAGGCAGCAAGGTAATTCGAACTCACGACTCATCGGAGTCTCATTGTCCGGCGGCGTCCTAACCAATCGAGCTACGAGACGCCATTGGAACGACATTACCTCTCACATAATGAAACGAGACGATACCGGGATAGAAATGCAAGTTTTGAAATGAGTAATTTCATCTGATTAACCTAAAGTATTCGAAAGTTTTCCACAGAAGAGTAAATATTTCAAGAGCACGTACAGTATATTATGAACAAAATTAGGGTAAAATCGAAGTCAACCAAAGTATGAAAGATGCATTTTCATTTTTAAAAAATGCGTCTTCAAAGGCTCATAAATACTGTAAAAGAAACTATATACATTCGGAATATACTTCATTGCAGACATATTGTTTTTATATAATTATATAATTTTTATATAATTTCAACCGTTAAGTAAACGTTTTTCTCAATAATTATATAATCAGTGAACAACAAATTTTTACTTTTATTCTGTCTCAGCAACAAACAAAGCTGGTCTACATGAAGTCGACGCTGCTCATCCCGAAAATGTTATTCATTTTGGCGTATCATCAGCATAGTGTCCATGAAATCTTAAAAAATATTATACAATTATTGTATATTGTATATAATATGTATAATATTTTATATGATTAATTAAATATTATACAAAATATTAAAAAATATTAACATCACACATACTATAAGAGTAGCAATACGCACGACGTAATAAGACAAACATCACATGTGGTCAGAGTTGCGAGATAATAGAATAAATGAACAGCTTTTACTACAAAAAAAAAAAAAAAAAAAAAAAAAATGGAAGTTTCTCAAAAACTATACGTGATAGAAAAATAATAAGACCTTTTTTGTAATCAGCGTTAAAAACTCTGTAATAATGACAACACTTTCCCTGAGACAAAATCATTGTTGAACAGTGTATTGTGTAATCACCGATTTTTAGAGCAAGGTAATATAAGCACTGTTCATGTATTAAAAAATCCATTTTTAGTTAGGAGAAATACTGTATTTCATTTGGGTTTTAACACGTTTCAAAAAACTGTCATTTAACATCAACTAACTTTTGTCGTAAGATTTATTTCTGTATTTGTTCAAACAAAACATTTTCCCGTCAAAATCAGGATTTTTAGTGTAAAGCAAAACAATTTCTATATTTGAAAATTGGATTTCGGTTAATAAATTTTCACAGATGGATATTTTGGAAATTTTTCTGCTGAAAACTTTGTCGACGGAATTTTCACGTCAAATCATTTTTATATACAGGGTGTTCAAAAAGAAACGCAATCCATTGTAACCTAACCCTTTTCTGTGTCTTGGATTGCGTTTCTCTTTTAACACCCTGTATATATACACAGGGGTTTATTTTAACGGTCGTCCGGTCGTCTGAGACGACTAAGTATTCTAAATTAATTTCGAAATTAACCTCTGGGGTTAAAATTAACGCCCGTTAATTTTAACCCCAGGCGTTAATTTAGAACACTTAGTCGTCTCAGACGTCCGAACGACCGTTAAAATGAACCCCTATATAATATATATATATATATATGAAAATTATTTCACGAAAGTAACACGCGAAAAATATTATGATGAATAAAACCACGAAGGAAAGGAAACACAGATGGTGCTCAAGCGCTTTCGTCTAATGACATCCTCAGGAACACTGAAGTACATAAAGAGTTACAGCCTATATATAGGTTACAGAAAAAAAAAAATCTATATATATACACAATAAACGGAGAAACAAAATTAAAGGATTGTGGAAGGGGGCACACAAATTTATAAGGGAAAACTATCGATTTTTAGCACAAGATTAAAAGAATTGTTTCCAACCAATGTTATAGATAAAAAAAAAAAAATATATATATATATATATACAAATTTATACTGGAAATCTGCCCGGGTTTTAGCACTCTGCTCTCTTTTTTTTTTTTTTTGTATATAAAAATTGAACAATTATCGATTTTTAGCACAAGATTAAAAGAAGTTTCCAACCAATGTTATAGATAAAAAATAATATATATACAAATTTAAACTGGAAATCTGCCCCTCCTCTCCAATATTTATATGGAGTTTTTCGAAATTACTTACATTCCGAGAATCCTGGGGGTTGGCATCCCTTGGTTGCGGTACGTCGACGATATTTTGTGTATCTGGCTCATGAATCGTGACCTGGATAACTTCCTCCTTCAGTTAAATGATCAAGTCCCCTCTATTAAGTTTACTTTAGAAGTGGAACAAGACAATTCAATCCCATTTTTGGATGTGCGTGTACATAGGGAAAGCCCAGGTTTAAGTTTAGTATCTATCGGAAAAAACAAACAATTTGTCCTACGTACACTTTTACTCGGGACATGACACCCCCACTAAGAAGGCCATTTTTTCTTCAATGTTTCTCCGCGCCCTTAGGATCGCCAGTCCGGAATACATCGATGCCGAATTAGAAAAAAACAACGGTATTGGAAGTGATCTGTGTTATCCATCTGCGTTTATGGAATCTTGTCTCAACAAGGCAAAACGAACTTTCTATCGCGTCAATAATAACACTCGTACTTTGTCAAAAAATATTTTAGTACTTCCATTTTTCCCGGGCTTTTTAGGCATTGCTAATGTATTTAAACTTTTGGATATTAATGTAGTATTTTCATATAACAATATCGTGAAAAATATCATAGTAAAAAATAGCCTACCAATAATTCAGGCATTATCTATAAAATTGGTTGTAAACAATGTGATTCCTTTTACATAGGTCATAGGTCAGACGGGAAAGGATTTGCACACACGTATAAAACAGCATCAATATTCCGTTAGAACAGGACAGTTGTCCAGTGCCCTTTTTGTCCATTTGTCAGAGTTATCCCACTGTATTGACTGGAATAATTCTTCAGTTTTATTTCACTCTAGCAACATTGTTAATAGAAATATTCTTGAGTCTGCCATTATCCAACTAACAAATAACTTCAACATAAGCAAAGGTCTTTTTCAACTCGATCCTGTTGTTTTGAATTCCTTCAGAACAGATTTAGATAAGAAAGGTAGAACGCTAAATCTTTGGTAAATTTGTATGCCACCGTAATAACTTTTATTTTTCAATTTTTATATACAAAAAATAGGGCAGAGTGCTAAAACCCGGGCAGATTTCCAGTTTAAATTTGTATATATATTATTTTCTATCTATAACATTGGTTGGAAACTTCTTTTAATCTTGTGCTAAAAATCGATAATTGTTCAACTTTTATATACAAAAAAAAAAAAAAAAAAAAAGAGCAGAGTGCTAAAACCCGGGCAGATTTCCAGTATAAATTGTATATATATATATATATATATATATATTTTATCTATAACATTGGTTGGAAACAATTCTTTTAATCTTGTGCTAAAAATCGAAAGTTTTTCCTTATGAATTTGTGTGCCCCCTTCCACAATCCTTTAATTTTGTTTCTCCGTTTATTGTATATATATATATATATAGATTTTTTTTTTTCTGTAACCTATATATAGGCTGTAACTCTTTATGTACTTCAGTGTTCCTGAGGATGTCAATAGACGAAAGCGCTTGAGCACCATCTGTGTTTCCTTTCCTTCGTGGTTTTATTCATCATATTAATATATATATTATATATATATATTATATATATATCGTAAAGAACGACGCTTTGTATAGGAGAATTATCCGCGCAAGATGAGAGCGAAAGAACGAAACAAATGAAAAAATGAGGTACCCACCCGGGAATCGAACCCGGGATCTTCCGATTGCCGGTCAGATATGATAACCACTACACCACAGGCCTCACCCAAACAAATGCCGTAATTCCTCTACATACACGCAGAAACCAATGCCCCAAAGGGCACCTCCCGCATGCCGTAACATATATACATTATAACTGCAAACACGCAGTATAATTAACGTAAAGAACGACGCTTTGTATAGGAGAATTATCCGCGCAAGATGAGAGCGAAAGAACGAAACAAATGAAAAAATGAGGTACCCACCCGGGAATCGAACCCGGGATCTTCCGATTGCCGGTCAGATATGATAACCACTACACCACAGGCCTCACCCAAACAAATGCCGTAACCTCATTTTTTCATTTGTTTCGTTCTTTCGCTCTCATCTTGCGCGGATAATTCTCCTATACAAAGCGTCGTTCTTTACGTTAATTATACTGCGTGTTTGCAGTAATAATGTATATATGTTACGGCATGCGGGAGGTGCCCCTTTGGGGCATTGGTTTCTGCGCGTATGTAGAGGAATTACGGCATTTGTTTGGGTGAGGCCTGTGGTGTAGTGGTTATCATATCTGACCGGCAATCGGAAGATCCCGGTTCGATTCCCGGGTGGGTACCTCATTTTTTCATTTGTTTCGTTCTTTCGCTCTCATCTTGCGCGGATAATTCTCCTATACAAAGCGTCGTTCTTTACGTTAATTATACTGCGTGTTTGCAGTTATTTATATATATATATATATATATAATATATATGTGTGTGTGTGTGTGTGTGTGTGTGTGTGTGTATGTGTGTGTGTATTTATAAATTATATATATGTTACGCCCCGTTTGTGTAATTGCCCAATTCATTAACTGGGCAATATAATTGCCTATTTCATGAAATGGGCAACTTACTGCCCATTACATGAAATGGGCATTTATATTGGCCAGTTTGTGAAATGGGCAATCACGTGTATGACATTTAAAATCTTATACAATTCTACAAAATAGGAAAGCAAAATTCCGCCCATTTCACGAACTGGCAATATAAATGCTCATTTCATGTAATGAACAGTAAGTTGCCCATTTGCAACGCCTAAACATTGCCAGCACAAGAAAATGCTGCTGAAACACCTGCACCACCACTGCTGGAGCCAGACCACTCTCGCTTGCGCATGAACCAGCCGTGCAGCAAGTATCATATAAGGGGTCATTCAAAAACCACGTGGTCCTTTTTCGCTGGTTTTGAAACCCGTCTCCCCCCCCTTGTGGTCATTTGTGGCCAATGACTTAAACCCCCCTCCAAAACCACGTGGTCTTCTGATGTCCCCCCAACC
This sequence comes from Bathynomus jamesi, assembly GCA_023014485.1. Taxonomy (NCBI): domain Eukaryota; kingdom Metazoa; phylum Arthropoda; class Malacostraca; order Isopoda; family Cirolanidae; genus Bathynomus; species Bathynomus jamesi. The sequence goes on from JAJOZX010012136.1 coordinate 29,736, forward strand.
CCCTCTTAATCTTATGTAAAATGTAAGGTGCCATATTAGATTTCTTATATTATTGAGAGGTAATGAGGTAAATGAACAATTAAAAGGCAGATCTTCTTAATAAACTCTATTAATTGTTTGCTTCTTTAATTGAAAATAATGTTTGTTTCTTCAATTGAAAATAATATCTTGACTAAAAAATGTAATTTGACTTTTCAAAAAATTAGTTATTGGAGCATACATATTGGATACATACTAACATACTGGATGCATTCATATTAATTGGATGTACTCTTTGGTCCTCTGGGACCAGGATAAAACAGTATAAACAGCAGTGGCGACTGGTGTATAGGAGCGATGGAGCGGTCGCTCCCCCTTGCTTGAAACGATAAATATTAATTTAACAGATACAAAATATATTAATTTTAAGATATTAAAATAAATATTCTTGAAATATATTTTAAAAATTCATGTGGCATATCATGATTCATGAGGCATTTTGAGTAAGCCTTCATACAGTACATAATATTCTAAACTTATAGCATAGCTTCAAACAGCGTACCCTGTTTGAATACAAAATAATATTGCAGCCGAATGGAGCGATAGATTTTTCGCTCAAGTAAATATAAATTATATTTTACTGTTGTAATGAAAATATAAGTACAATCGCGAATTTTTTTTATAATAACAACTTTATTTTTACTAATAGTTACTTCAGTAATAATGATATAAACCATTTATATGTATTTTATTGAAATTATTACTTATTTATAATTAACTAGAATTGTACGTCTGGCATAGCCGCATATGTTAATACAAGTACTCTTGTGAGCGGCAGTTGGATTCGCGCTAGCCTATTGTGAGTCCGTGTTGTCGTACAATTTTAAGAAATCGCACACCCATACATTTATACCACGAGTCGCCACTGATAAACAGGATATTTTAATGCTTAGTATTGGCCACGTGGTTAAGCGTCAAGACCCCTCTCCCCCATGTGGTCCTTGGTAGTCAAATAAGGAGCCCCCTCCCCCCTTTAAGGACCACGTGGTTTTTGAATGGTCCCTTAAAGCAAGTATCACAAGACAATGTTGCTGAAACACCCGCACCACGACCGCTAGAGCCAGACCACTCGCCTGCCCATGAAACAGCCGTGCTGCAAATATCACCTAAGGACGTATCACAAGACGATGCTGCTGTACCCCCTGCTGTACTTGCACAGCAAAAAGTTCATGAGGGCATAGTGCTACAAGCAAAAAAAATGTTGACGCGAAGTTGAAAAACGTTGCTAGTGGTCGACGTTGGTCATAATGTAGCAGTTACAGTATCTCAATTTGATCGTAGTAAAGGTGTTCCTCCTAATATAATAGGTATAATTCTTGCTAAGAACGACGGTGGCTACACAGTAGAGCCAAAACTCGGAGTAATAAGTAGTAAACTTTCAAGGAATCAGTTTGAATTTGTTCACTATACTGGTCTTAAATCTAGTGATATTCCCTCAAACAAACTAAGCATTCGCGAAATCGTTAAACTACAAAGTGTTTGTGGAAGACAAGGGTTCAGGAGGTGCCATTGTAGAAGTAATTGTCTAACTAAACGATGTTTATGTTTGAAAAATAATTTTCGTTGCAACAGCGCCTGTCACAGTCACAAATCCTGTGAGAATGTAGACTAATCATTATCACTCGCCTTATCTCTTTTCAATGTTTTACTTTTGTAATAAATGATTCAGTCGAAATTTTAATTTTCCTTCATACAGATGCCCATTTCATGAAATGGGCAAGCAAAATTCCGCCCATTTACGAACTGGCCAATATAAATGCCCATTTCGTGTAATGGGCAGTAAGTTGCCCATTTCATGAAATGGGCAATTATATTGCCCAGTTGATGAATTGGGCAATTACACAAACGGGGCGTAACATAAACAGTTTTATACACCCCAGGTGATAACAAATGATCTTCCAGATTTTAAAAATTTATTATGAAAAACTAACAAAGCTACAGCAAAAAGCAAGATATACAAATAAAGAAGAACTCAAATAATTTTATTTACAAGCTATTAAAGTTCAATACGAGCTCCTTTTGTGGCCCTGCAGACATCAAAGCGGTATTCTGTTTCCCTTCACACATTTTGCAACATATCGCTTGCTGATGATGAGAATTACCCGTCAAAAATTTGTTTCAGTGCTGAGACAATATTTCATCTTAGTGGAAATGTTAACAGACAAAATGTTCGCGTCTGGGGAAGTGAAAATCTGCATGCCTACGTTGAACACGAAGTCAACGTGTATGGAAGGAAACAGAATACCGCTTTGCTGTCTGCAGAGCCACAAAAGGAGCTCATATTAAACTTCATTACTTTTAAAAAAACTTTTTGAGTTCTTCTTTATTTGTGCATCTTGCTTTTAGCTGTAGCTTTGTTAGTTTTTCCTAATGAATGTTGAAAATCGGGAAGATCATTTGTAATCACCAGGTGTGTGTGTGTGTGTGTGTGTGTGTAGAGAGAGAGAGAGAGAGAGAGAGGCGTACTTAGCATTTTGCCGCCCTTAGGCAGGAATTAGCACTTTGACTGCCACGTATATTTCATACACATTAAATGCAAAAAAACTTCACTTTTTTCTACGTGAAGGTCAAAATATGAAAATAAAAACCCACTCTATCTATTAGAGTGGGTTTTTATTTTCATATTCATACACATTATTTATGAGCCATATTGGACACACATGACCAACAATGGGAGGCAAAGTGTTAAGGTGCTTTATAGTTGTGTTATTTGATATCGCTAGTTTGCTATTAGATGCTGCTCTTCTTTTTTATTTTGAAACTTATTTGTAAATCCATTTAATTTGTTTGTACTTATAAGTTATTTATCTTCTATTTTTATTTTTTTGCCCTATTTAGCTTGAAATATGAAAAAATTTGTTACCTTAGGATGGTGCCTACTCTGCCTATACGTAAATCCGCCTATATATACCCGTAGCCGGGGGGGGTCGACCCCCTTTGACAGGAAAAGTCCACTTTTGTAACCATAGTTATAACTTATGATGCGTATTATAATATGTAACATGATTTAGTAAATAAACACTAGCTTTCTTTTTTTGAAACTTCACAAACTACTCTAAAACCCCTCCGCAGTGAGTTGGTCGTTGCACCAAAAGGTCCGCCTTTCTACAATTTCGACTCCCCCCCCCCCTTTGGCAGTCCTGGCTGCGGGACTGATACATATATAAACTTGCAATAAAAAATACAGAAACACGTATGCATTTACTACAACAATTTCAACTGACTGTTCTCACATTAAAAAACTGATTGTACAATAAGAGTAAAGAGTTATAAATTCTAAGTAAGAATTCTTAATAATAAATGTTTAACATTGGATCTACGATTACAAATTTACATTTATAAAGAAATTTTAATAAAGATTGAAAAGAGTAATTCGATTTTCTTTTTTTCTACTTAGGTTTTTAAATGTCTGTCCAAATGGCATTATCGTACGTTTGGCAGTAAAGATCATCCAGGAAGGATGCAGTTCACCATTATCTGAACGAATTTTGTTCATATTAACTTCTTTTTAATTTAATTGCGTAAACAAAGACTACACATAAATAAACACATATTAATGAATGCTTCTTGTTTCACAAAAGAGAAGTATTTGACGGAAGTGCACGGTATGAAATACAACCATAAAACGGCTCAAGGTAAAAAAGGTGACAAGGTATAAACTAATTATATATATATATATATGATGGAAGTAAATATTAGCTTACTTTGTAAATTACTATAGGCATATATGCAAAAAAAAAGTGTGTAAGTCGCAAGTTTAAGAACAACACATAAATCCTCTCAAATTACAATACATCCTCGATGTGTATTCTAAGCTGTGATCAATCACTTCATATTTATTGGAAACATTTACTCACCTATAAATTGTTTTCCGTCCAGGTTATATTTCCAATACTTTGGGGAGGATATAGAAAACACTGCAAGTGGTGAGAAATCAAAACAAAAAATTGGGACTTAAACGTATTTTCTCACAACAGACAATGAACAACGACACACACTCGAAACCAGGAAGTTGTTCCCAACACTTAACCTTCCTTCCCAACTTTTGTACGGCAAATGCTAACTTCAGCGCGTCGTAAAAACTGAAAACGCGACTCTGGATATGCACTTTCTCTCATGAAGTCCAAGGGTGGATCTATGAGGGTGGGATGGGGAGGTTAGGTGCGATATTTTAATCAAAATAAAATCTGGCAACTCTGAAAAGTTAAAATTTGCAAAACTCCAAAAATAATAGTGTCAAATGACATCTGATTTACAGCAATGAAATTAATTAACAGAATATAAAAAAAATAATTAAATGTTTTTAATTATTTAAGTGCAATTAAAAATATTTGCATTAATGAAAATGGAACTAAAATATGTTTATAATCTTCAAGATTACGTGTACTCATTGCTTCCATCTAGCGGTTCAAAAACCTGCAGTAAAAAAAATGTCTCACAGTACCTATTATTCCTTCCATTTACCAAACATTCATTAATGCTCTTATAAAATTTTTTTATTATTAACGTCTCTTACCCGCAAAAATTGTAGCTGTACATTTTGCTTCTTATTCTCTGGGTACCAGCGTGCAATCATTATGTTTAAAGCCGGAAAAGTTACTCCCGACTTATATCAAGAGGATAAAGATATACAAATACGTTTATTATTTGTGTACACGCACACACACACAGTATATATATATATATATATATATATATATATATATATATATCATTAGTTAGACCCCATTTGGAGTACGCGGTCCAATTTGGAATCCGCATATGCGCAAAGATATAGACAAAATCGAAAGAGTTCAAAGACGAGCAACTAAGATGATTCCGTCTCTTAGTTCAAAGTCGTACGAGGATAGGCTTAAGGAGTTAAAATTGACTACACTCGAGACCAGGAGGTTAAGGGGTGATCTAATCCAGGTTTTCAAAATTATGAATGGGTTTGATAACGTAGATAGAGATATGTTTTTTCGAAATATCTCAATATAATAGGACTAGAAATAACGGGTGTAAGTTGACAAGTAGAAGGTTCGAGAACAGTTGCGAAAAACTTTTTTACGCATAGAAGAGTAAATACCTGGAATAGTTTGCCGGTAGAAGTAATTAGTAGCACTTCTATAACATGTTTAAAAACCGATTAGACGCGCATGTGATAGAAAGGGTATAGTTTAAGGTAGTAAAATTAAGGCTTTGTGGGGATAGATCCCACAGCTCAACACAAGTGTTGTGGGATATAGGGAGGCAGCGTCTTGGGTTAGGGGATACTCTCTGTCCTTACACACCCCATTTAAAGAGATTCCTCTGCCGAGCGGTGCCCCCCATAGTACTGTGAGGTATTGAAAAACTCATGATCTTCACTTGCCCCACAAACACCTTTAAATGGAGACGCATAATGGGTGCACACACATTTCTACATTACTGTACAGTCTTTACAGCCACACCTACACTTTTCCTCGTAAGTGTATATATTGTAATGTATATGGTTGTAAATTTTGACTTGGTCCGCAATCGATATGGACCGTGACTTGATGCATACCGTAATGAAATTGACTGGATTCTTTGGATCTGATATATTTGCATGTCCGTTATAAATAGATATAGAGTGTAACATATTTGTGGATAGTAGTCTATTATGACTTGATCCTCTGGATCCAGAGATTCTATCTTTAGTTTTAAATCGATAATTAATTAGTTTTAAATTGAAAATTATTTAGTTTCGTAAAAATTGGTCGTTGCCAATTTACTGGCAGTTTTTACATAAATTTCTTATGTTCTTGTGGTTCGGAACCCACGTAAAATTGTAGGTCCCCTCCGCCACCACGGAGGACATACACAATACACGATTACGAACACAGTTAGGTAGACCAGCCATGAGTGGATCCTAGGGTCTTTGTTGGTCTGAAACATTATAACATTATAACATTATATATATATACATTATTTCACGAAAGTAACACATAAAAAATATTTATGATGAAAAGAACCACGAAGGAAAGGAAACACAGAATGGTGCTCAAGCACTTTCGTTTAATAACATCCTCAGGAACACTGAAGTAAATAAAGAGTTCAAGACTATATATAGGTCACACAAAAAAAAATAATATATATATACAGGGTGTCCCATAAGTCCGGCATCATCTGTTCAGTGATGAGGCTGTTTTTAATGGAAATGGTGAGGTAAATCAACAGAACACCCACTACTGGTCTCAAAACAACCCTCACTGGTATACCTCTTCAAAGGAAGAAGGTGCATCTCGGGTGATGGTATGGTGTGGCATTTGGAAGGATCGCATCATAGGCCCCCTCTTTTTCGATGAACATGTCACTGGAGGCACCTACCTACGTAAGCTCAAGGAAGAAGCATTTCCCAGTGTCTTGAACGAAGAAGGAAATTTCCCAACATGATTCCAGCAAGACGGCGCTCCTGCACATTACAGCACCCAAGTAAGGGAATACCTGTACCAACAATTCCCTGGTCATTGGATAGGACGTCGAGGGCCTGTGGAATGGCCATCTAGAAGCCCGGATCTCACGCCACTAGATTTTTTTCTCTGGGGGCCACTTGAAAGCGCTGGTATACGCAGAGAAAATTAGGAGTGTTGAACATTTGTGGCAGCGCATTATTGGGGCATGTAACACCATTACTTCTGACATCATTCACCGTGTGCTTGCTGACTGGGTATCACGTCTGAATTTGTGTATTGAAAACAATGGTGGACATATTGAGCACGTTCTGTAAATAAAAGCTCTTGTTTTACCTTTTTTATTATTTTTCCTATGATGCCGGACTTATGGGACACCCTGTATATTATCTTATAATAATTTTTACCATAAATAAGCATTTTCCCCAGAAATGAGTAGCAAATTTGAATAAAGCGACTAAAACTACCTCATAAAAAGTTATTTTCAATCACAGGTTCAGCTCATGGCATTTAGTAAATATTAACCCATTACTCATCATACCCAACTACTACACCAAAAATCATTAAAATCGGTGAGATGAGTGGCAGAAATCACCAGAAAGTGTATACACTTGACATGGAATGCCTCAGCAGCTAGACAAGACTCTTGAACAGCTTCATGTCACCCCAATAAAATTATGTAAGTATACATTCTACAGTTTTATAATTCTATAGTTCTATACTATAATATCCTTATACTATATTCTATATATATATATATACAGGGCGTCCCAAAAAAATGTATACACACTTTAAATAATTATAAAGGCAGTGTTTATTAAAATACATTTCATTTTCAAAATGTAATAGAATCTACAGACATTATTTAATTGTTTTGTCAACGCCTGTTTTCAAACTGACGTCCGTTCTGGTCCAGGCACTGCTGATAACGCGAAGCAATGGAATCGCAAACATCACGAAACATTTCGTTTGGTATTTGTGTGCATTCTCGTTCAATGGCTGCTCTCAATTCAGCGACTGTTGCAGGTTTTATAGCGTAGACTTTGTCTTTTAAGTATCCCCATAAAAAAAAGTCTAGTGGTGTGAGGTCTGGTGAACGCGGAGGGTATTCTACGAAACCCCTTCGTCCAATCCACATCCACATCGTGCCAAGTACCACTCGCAATACTCCACTCTTCGGTCCGGATCATCTTCATTAATAGCATGGACTAATCTTGGAATGTAACTTTTCCATTGACAGCGCTTCAAAATGCGTTGGACAGACGATTCTGAAATTCCTACCTCACGACTCGCTTGCCGCACAGATTTTCTTGGACTTTGGTGATACGTTTCCAGTACTCTTTCTTGCTTTGTGGGGCTTGTCGATGTCCGTGGTCTTCCGGAACGCTTCTTGTGGACATTCTGAACAGTTCCATCGGCTTCAAACTTATCTCTAATTCGAGTGATGGTAAGTCGCGTTGGTGGATCTGTTTGAAACTCCCTCCTAAACTGTCTTTGCACTTCAACTGCGTTTTCACACTTCCAGTAGCATTTTAGAATGAATTTCCTTTGTTCAAAGCTTAGTCTGACTGCCATTATTAATTCTAATGGGTTTAACTTGGAAAGAAAGAAACATCAATTGAGCTATCAGCTGTTAAAGTGTGTATACATTTTTTTGGGACGCCCTGTATATATATATATATATATATATATATATATATATATATATATATATATATATATATATATATATATATATATATATATATATATATACTGTTATATATATACTGTATATATATATATATAATACTATATTCTACTTCTGTAGTTTTATCTCTGTCTGTCTGTCATGATTTCTATGATTCGGAAGAAATAGAACATGTGAGGGTACAGTTAAACACCCTGGCTCAGTGCTACCCTCCCAACTCGTAGAGGTAATTCTAGAAACGAGAATACCTAAAAGACATTATAAATAAAGTGTCGACCCTCCAGGATAATGAGAACAATATTACCTTCTATGTTACTAATTTCCATAGAATACCGGTAATCTCTATGGGTGATGTAGACGTCTCGGTGCTCCTCAAACAGTACAATGAGGTACAAAAGTCGATAGTTGAACTGAAACACCAACACGTGGTGTCAAACCAGAAAAATGTGATTTCACTAAAACAATTCCAGTCAGAGTTAGATGCGTTGAAAGAGACACTCCTCCCAAAGCCCATTTACTCGGAAGTTGTTCAGCAAGTCAGATCTCCAAGAAGCGCGTCAGGCAGCGAAGGAAATGAAATCCCCCCAACTCCCCCCCCCCTGAAGGTGGGGTGGAAATGCAGCATGCAAGGGAAGCGGTCAGCCCCCTCCCATTCAGGAAAGGACCCCTGCTCCCAATTTCACAATGAGGAACAGCGACTGCCCAGTGCCAAGAGACAAGGCATCATTGCCCTCTTCCCTACCTCCCACTGCAGGGGAGAGGCGTTCGATTACTCAAACGCCTCACTCGGTGAGAAGTTCCCCTCCCTCCCACCGAAGAAGGAGGGGCACGTGCATCTGTCAGGATATAAACACCGCTAACAGACCCTCACCAAACCATTGAGTAGGGGAAGGGCCTCTTATCCCCCAAGGTCATGCCACCCATCCCCCAGGCAGGCAAATCCTGCCTCGGGGAGATTGAAAGAGGAGGATGGGTGGGTCACTGTTAACGGGCGCTTTTCCTGGAGGTTTCCTCAACCAGTCTTTGCGGCGAGGCCACCGATGGGGAATCTCACCCTCTTTGTGTCGCGAATTCAGTTCTCGAACGAGGCAAGCAATATTCGACACATGATGGAAGAAGTCATTGTGGAACACAGTATTGTTAGTCATAAACTAAACACGAAATCTCATTATTATAACTCATTTAAAGTAATAATTAAAGGTGTAAATTCGCATTTCAACCCATATAATATGAGTCAGTGGCCAGATGGTATTATTGTTAAGGAGTTTATTCACTTTTCCAGGAGATTTGATAACAGGCAAAATAATAATAATAATAATAATAATAATAATAATAATAATAATAATAAGCGCCCTAACAGTAATGCCTGAAATTTGTACTGTGTATAATAATAAATTTTCTATCAGTCATGACGGATAACTTGTTGAAAATAGTCTTATATAATGTAAGGTCAGTGGGGAATTCAACTGTATATGTTCATAAAATCTGTGACAGTGCCGATTTGATACTCCTGCAGGAACACTGGCTACCTAAGCAAGAGCTAAAATTCCACTCTACCATCCATGATGACTTTATGTACCATTGCCAAAACATATACAATTTTTAACAAGCGATAATGTAAGGTTGTTAGGCAGTGAATTACAAGTGAACAATGATTGCATATTAATTGTAAACTGCTATTTACCATACAACAACGGCAGTAATCTAGATGAATACATCGATTTGCTGTACAAAATTAAGTCATCAGATAACCCCAAATATTCTCACTGTATAATAATGGGGGACTTTAACGCGCATGTGAACTCGAAATTGTACCACCAGGTGGATTGATCATTGTCTCACTAGTAATAAGCTAAAGGATCAAATTGTTCGAGTTCATATTCTGCATGATTTCCTTCTTTCTGATGATAGACCATTAGAAATATTAATTAACTTTACCAATTTATGCCCAACACAACTTAACAAGAACTCAATAGGTAAGAATAATTGCGTCGATTGGTCTAATGTTAATATGCAACAGAGAATAAAATACAAAGACAGAACAGGTCACCTCTTTAATAATTTAGAAATTTTGCATCTTGCCTGTAGTAATTCTTGCTCAAATGATTCTCACTGTAAACTCATAGATAGGTATTATAGTAAGATAGTATCCCTGTTAAGAGAAGCAGGAAGCCCCCTGATTAAATCTTACAACTATCATACGAAGATTATTCCTGGATGGAATGATTTTATTGCCCCCTCCCTGAAGAGGGAATCGAAAGACGGTAATTATTCGTTTTTTGACCCAGTCTCTTTTTATAATGAGAGCAAACTTTTCTGGTCAATTTTGAGGTGCTCTGCACGAATCTGCCATCCGTTTCCTGTGCAAATGCGTAGTTTTCGAGATATCGTCATCTTGAAAACTACTCATTTGCACAGGAAATGGATGGCAGTTTCGTACAAAACACCTCAAAATTAACCAGAAAAGTTTGCACTCGTCATTTTCGTTTAAACTAACGAATTTAAACGAAAATATCATGACTTAACCTAACCAATCATCTAGGGCGCACAGTTGACCTAACCGGTGTCCAGAGCTGGGCACTTGCGGCATATTTTGCGGTACTGCGGTACTGCGGTACTACCAAACTACCAAACCGGTACCAAACCGGTACGCGGAAATTTGAATGCGGTAGCGGTACTGCGGTACTTTCAGCGATCCTTTGCGGTACTGCGTTATGCGGTCCCGGTTTGGTAGTTTGGTAGTACCGCAGTACCGCAAAATATGCCGCAAGTGCCCAGCTCTGCCGGTGTCACATACTGATTTAAACAGAGCTGGGCATTTGCGGCATATTTTGCGGTACTGCGGTACTGCGGTACTACCAAACTACCAAACCGGCACCAAACCGGTACGCGGAAATTTGAATGCGGTAGCGGTACTGCGGTACTTTCAGCGATCCTTTGCGGTACTGCGTTATGCGGTTCCGGTTTGCGGTTTGCGGTAGTACCGCAGTACCGCAGTACCGCAAAATATGCCGCAAATGCCCAGCTCTGATATTACTGAACTGTCCGCAAAACATTAGGACCGATCAATTTGTGATGCGTGATCTTTACGGGGGCGGAGCCCCCGTACCCCGAGACCTAAATTATACAAATGATAATGTAATAACATGTGCCATTGTGCCAACCTTGCATGGGTAGTCCGCTAAATTTCGCCTGCCCTTAAACTGAAATGACACGTTTATTTTTAGGATTTTTTTTATGACACCTAAAGACCTTCTGGTCTTTTCTTAAAAGACAAGCACTATTGTATTTATGGCAGGTCACGGATGTCTTAATTATTCCGTGATTGAAAAAAAGGTCTAAACTCTTGTCTTCATCGAGGGCAATATGGCGGATCACGTCTTCAAAATCAAATATGCATAACTGACACGTCATACTTCTAGTCACAAAAAAAACGAACTGCACAGACGAAAAATTGCTAAAAATGATTTATTTGTAAAACAGGACAAATTGAATTACGCAGAAGTAGCCAGAATCACCAAAAATAAGAAATATTCACCAAATAGTCGATATATATATATATATTGAAAAAACCAAAAATAGGAAATATATTTTAATAAAAAAAACACATTTTATACAAATGTGCACAAGATAATATATATATTTTCTTATTCAGTTTTGATTGGTTATTCAATATATATTGCTGTTTTAGCTGGGTATGACGGTCAAAAAACGAATAATAACCCGAAAGACGCCTATGATTTGTGATGCTTTCATGGTAGACCCAGATTAGGACCAGTATACATGAATATGTGTAGAAGTAGGAATCAGTATAAGGTGGTCATAAGGCGATGTAAATAGGAAGAAGAGTCTGTTCAAGCATCAAAGCCTGTGAAGCTCGCATAAATAACAATAACAACAAATTTTGGAAATTTGTTAAGAATCAAACGAGTGTCAAAAATGTCCTCCCTTCGACAATCGATGGGGTGTCAGGGGAGGATGAAATTGCAAAGCTGTGAAAAAACCACTACTCTAACATTCTTAACAGTGTGAGTAGGGATAATCTTAAGATAGATTGCAGCGAAACGACTGTGGGAGGGAGAAGGGAAAATACTTTGATATCAGTTCCTGAAGTAAAGAGGTTAATTAAAGAGTTAAAGACTGGTTCTTAACCTAACCAACTGTCAGGGGAATACAGTTGACCTAACCGGACATGGACTCCATGCAGTTAGAACCAGTTATGATATTTTTGTTTAAACTAACGAAAATATCACAACTTAACCTAATCATTTGTCAAGGGCATACAGTTGACCTAACCGTTCATAATCTTTCGTAATTGAATGAATGAATGAATAGCAGTGCTTCAATGGCGCTTCAACTGCTAAGGTCATATCGCGCTGAAACTAAAGAGCACAAGGAGATGGGGTACGGGGGAATCTGAAGGAGTAACAGTTAGGGAAAAGTCGTGAGAGAGAAAAGTAAAGACACCATGATCAGCAAAGGGAGGAAGAAATTACACCCGTCATATTAAATAGAGTAGAAGACCAGTTTGACGGAGAAAAAAGAAAAGAGTGTCCTTTGGTACTGACGTAGAGTCATCCAACAATATAGTAAGAGTAAGAGTGGAGCCTGAAGGGCAAAAAGAGAGGAACTGGGAGTGAGCAACAGCAAAGGCAGGACAAACCAAAAGCAAATGTGAAACAGAGAGAGGAATGCCGCATGGGCAGGAGGGGGCAACATCTCCCGTCATAAGATGCCCATGCGTGAGGCAAGTATGACCGATGCGTATGCGCATCAGAGTGGTTTCTAACCGTCGGTCACGCCGACAGAAGGAAGGCCACCGTCGAATCGTGGGCTTCAACGCCCTCAAGGAATTCCGGACACATCCTCCCACTGGTGCTGCCACCGCCGAAGGAGTGCTTCCCGGAAAACCCTCGTAAAGTCCGACGCCGGGAGAGGCGTGTTAGGGTCGAAAGGCAGGGAGGACACCTCCCTCGCCGCGGCGTCTGCGTTGCCCGAAACTCCAACGTGGGAAGGTACCCAACAGAAGGCGACTACCTTACGGCATGATGAAAGAAGGGCCAGCCAGTCCTGGATCTGTCGCACCAGTGGGTGCGGAGAGACAAGAGAGGACAGGGCCTCAAGAGCGCTACGGGAGTCAGAATAAATAATAAACGATGTAGAGGGAAGCTGAGAAAGGAACCGAAGGGCCAAAAGAATAGCCGATAGTTCCGCTGTAAAGATGGAAGCCGCTGGGGGTAGGGATAATGATTTAATTTCCGATGGGAAGACGGCCGCACAGTCCACTCCAAATGGAGAGCGAGAGCCGTCAGTGAACAGTGGGACAGAGTCAGCATGGGAGAGGAATGGGATAGGAATAGCTGCAGAAGGGCGGATGGATGGAACTGGGAATTTGGTACAGTAGAAAGGAGGGAGCATATACGGAGAGGAGAAATGGTCCATGGGAAGTAGTTGGAGTGGGGAGAGGAGAGCACTCGCCCCTCCACCCCCAGAGAAGACAAGACGGGGGCCATTCGGAGACCAAACGGTCGGATCAAGTGGGGATGACGGTCAAAGCATGCCACAGTGGAAGGGCCGAAGAGGGATTGGAAGACCGGGGTGGGAGAGAACTGCCGAAAACGAAAAAGATATTTGAAACCCTCCAAGGTACGATGGGCATCCAATGGGAGATGGCTACTCTCTGCATACAGGCTAACGATTGGAGAAGATCGGAATGCATCAGTGCTGATGCGCACACCTAAGGAGCGAATCGGGTCTAGCATGCGCAGGGCGGAGGAATAGGCCTGACAGCCATAATCCAACTTACTTTGGACCAGGGAGTGGTAGAGCCGCCAAAGAGTATGGCGGTCAGCACCCCAGTCAGTATGAGAGGGGAACTTGAGAAAGGTACAAGTCTGAAGGCACGAATCCTTCAGAGACTGCAAGTGGGGGATCCAGGAGACGCGGGAATCAAGGAGGAGACCCAGAAGTCTAGTTTCGTGCACATAAAAAGAGAGAGAGAGAAGGAACGGCAGTGCAGCGGCGGCTTTAGCAAAAGTGCAGTGCCACCGTTTTCGAAGGGGAAAATCGGAACCCGTGGTCTGTAGCCCATTTGGAAACCGAATCCAGGGCCCGCTGGAGGATACGTTCAAGGAAGGTAGATCGGGAGCCGGAGCAATATATGGCTAGGTCGTCTACATAAAGGGTGGCCGTAATCCTCGGGGGAAGAGCCGTCACCACGTCGTCGATCGCCAAAGCGAAACAAACGACGCTCAGGACGCTGCAGTGGGGCACTCCCTCTTCCTGCGAATGCACAGAAGAGAGGGAGGTACCGTACCCACCTGAACTCGAAAGGAACGGGAAGTCAGAAAGTTGGAGATAAAAGAAGGGAGAAAAACTCGGAAGCCCAAAAAATAAAGTTTTTGGCAGATCCACCACCGCCAGGTGGTGTCATACGCTTTCTCCAAGTCAAAAAGACTGCGTAAAGATGACGTCGTTCTGCAAATAACACACGGAGCGCAGTTTCCAACTGACATCAGTCACCGGGAAACCATCTTCTCTAAAAGTTTTGAGAGGCAGTTAGTGAGGGCTATTGGGCGGTAATTGAGGGATGTCGGGTCCTTACCGGGTCTAGGAAAGGGGAGCACCACTGCTTCCCTCCAACAGGAGGGGAAGGTGCCCCCTACCCAGATCCAATTATAGAATGTGAGGAGAAAGAAATAAACCGAAGGGTGTAGGTAGCGAAGCATTTCGAAATGAATGTCGTCAGGGCCGGGAGCAGAGTTGCCACAAGAAGCTAACGCCGATCACAACTCCGACATAGAAAATAGGCGGTTGTAGGGGAAATTATTGGGAGTCTCAAAAAGGTGAGGGGAGCGAACAAACAAAGCTTTACGGCGGAGGAAGGCAGGATCACGGTGGTCGTGTCGGGAGATGGAAGCTATGGTCGAAGCCAAGGTCTTGGCCACTGCAGCAGGAGAGGACATTGGGCGTCCGTCGATCGTGAGGACAGGAGAAGGATAAGAAGTGGATTTTCCGGAAATTTTCCGAATCTTGTTCCAGATTCGGGAGAAAGGGGTACGGGAGGTGAGAGAGGAGACGTAAGCTCGCCAAGAAAAGCGGTGGGCCTCACGGACTGTGCGACGGGCCTAAGCTCGCGCACGTTTAAAGGCTATTGAATTTGCTAGGGATGGATTGCGTTGAAGACGGTGAAAGGCCGACTTCCTAGCCTGAACAGCCAGAGTGCATGACGGGGTCTACCATGGAACTGAAGGGGCAGAGGTGCGGGGAAATGTAGATTTGGGAATGGAGGATAGAGCAGCGCAGGTGATATGATCTGTGAGGTAGGTGGAGGCAGCATCGACAATCGGGAAGTTACCCAGAGCGGCAGAGGTTTGACTTTCGGAGTAGGAAAGAGGCCAGTCAGCTTTAGCGAGGGACCATCGGGTAGGAAGAGCGGAGGAGCTGGGTGTCCGGGACGTACGGAGGAGGAGGGGGAAATGATCGCTACCGTAGAGGTCTGGAAGGACAGACCAAGCGAAATCAAGGAAGGCGGAAGGAGAAGTAAGCGAAAGATATATGGAGGAAAATGTACGGGTCTGGAGGTGAAAAGCTGTGGGCTGGCCGGTGTTGAGAAGACAGACAGTAGTAGTTGAAAGAAGGGAGACTACAATGCCACCCCGCTGATTGGTGACAGTATCACCCCACAGAGGATGGCGCGCGTTGAAGTCTCGCAGAAGGAGGAAAGGGGGAGAAGCTGCAGGAGGAGAGCGGAAAGATCGTCAACAGAAAGTTCCTGTAACGGGGGGAGATATAAAGAACAAAATTAATATAAATGGTCTAGGAAAACCTGGGTCGCTACTGCCTGGAGAGGGGTGTTGAGGGGAAGGGGAGTAGTTGGCACATCAGAACGGATGAAAATGGCTGTGCCCCCACGGGGGACTGCATCAGACGGAGGGGGAGAGAGATATGATGAAAACCTTCGGAGAGAGCGCAAGGGGCGAACCCCAAGTTGGGTCTCCTGAAGGCAGACGCACATTGGGTCAAAATCCTGGATAAGGAGGAGGAAGTACCCCCAATTAGGGAGAAGGCCTCGGCAATTCCATTGAAGGATAGCTGCCATCAAGAGCGGAATACAGGGGGAGCGAGAGACGTAATGGGCGAGATTTAGAGACATGACCAGAAGGACGAGCTGACGAAGCTGGGGGGGGGGGGGGTTGAAGAAGGGGTGGTTGAGGAACGGATGAAAGGGGATGGAGGGCGTTTAGTTTTCGGGAGAGGTCGGGAATACGAAAATGAGGGTAGGAAGCAGGGCGGGGTGGAGGAGAATATGCGGGGGCATCGGGAGGTCAAGGAGGGAGCGGGGCGGAGGGGAAGGTGTGTTCAAAGCGGGCCGGGGTGAATCCGGTTTCCGGGGTGGAGATGAAGATGCCCAGGGCATCGGGATGTTACCGAGGGAGCGGGACGGTGGAGAAGGAGGGGGAGGGTGGATGTAGGCTTGAATTTGAATTTTAGAGGCCGCATAACCACCATCAAGAATAGAGGCGGGAAGGGGACGGTCGCGAAGGGAAACGGGAATTTAGAGGAGACGGCAAAATGAAAGGGATCTCTGAAGGCGGAAGAAATACTAGGGTAGGAGGAAGAGAACTGGTGGAAGAGGAAACAAGGGGATGAGGAGGAAGCTTGGCAAGGAAGCTTGGCAGAGGGACCCAAACGCTGGGGGCTGGCGATGGGTCGTTTAACGGAAGAGCGGGGAGGGGAGGAAAGTTCAGAAGAGGGGGCGGTTTTCGCTATACATGCTGAAATGTCAGCAATGGTTTCAGGAGGGTGTATAAGCGGGTTAGTTGCTACTGAGGTGGAGCAGATGGGAACAGTGGAATTGGAAGTTCTGGGGGACGGGCTGGAGGAACAGTGAACACAGAGGGTGGAGCCAACGGGAAGGAAGAGGACAGGATAGGGGGACGGGTGGACTAGGCCTGATGAGGCCTAGAGTGATCGGGTGTGGAAGAGGACGGTACGGAGGTGGTCGAAGTCCGGGGCGAACAGGAGGTAGTCGGGCGGGACGATCGCAGTGTTTGAGCAAAAGTAATGCCTGCGCGAGCGAATCGGGACCGAACGCGTGCCCTCGTTTCCTGAAAGTTGGCCTTGTCAGATTCCTGGACCAACAGGACCTCACGCTTGAAGACATAAGTCGGACAGGAAGAGGAGGCGGCGGCGTGGTCTTCTCCACAGTTGGCGCAACGAGGATGATTCAAACAGGAGGAACCATGTGTCGGGGACGCGCAGTTGACACAAATGCCAGGCAACTTCGGCAAGTCTTACTGACGTGTCCCAACCTCTGGCAAGTAAAACATCGGCGTGGTCTGGAGGTATAACGACGGACTGGAAATTGAAGATAGCCGGCCCTAATTTTCCCCGGTAACTGGGAACGAACAAGAGTCAGGATCAATAAGGGAGATGGAATCCTTGCCCCCTGAACCAAACGGGGGGGTGGGGAGGGCGGTAAACATGGGTCACCTTCTGAGATCCGACTCAGAGTATTCCAAAAGGCCGGGAGCATGCACTACCCCCGTACAAGTGTTAAAGGTAGAGTAGGGGAGACAATCCAGGGGAGCTGAAGCCAGGGTCGAGAGGGACGAAACTTTCTGGTGTTGGGCTCTGAAGGAGACTCCCACCATAAGAGAGCCATCGTTCTGTGGCCACATCTGTCGGGAATCGCCACAACGGGAAGTGAAGTCCTCGTAGACCTCAAAAACATCCCGCTGTGAGAGGGGGAGAGAGGCGGAAGAATTGAGGACAAGAAACCGAGGGTAATCAGGGTCGGAATCGTCAGCCTCTACGAAGGGGTTAAAGGACTTGCGGAAATAAGACATACGACAAGTCTTTGAGCGAGGGGGACGCGAGTGTTCCGCAGCCCGAGGAGGGTCAACCATATCAGGATGCAGTCTTTCAGTGGTAAAGGACTCGAGGGTCTGGTTGCCCACCACCCTAGTGCTAAGAGAATGAGTACGAGAGTTAGAAGCAGAGGTCGTAAGCTGAGAAGTAGAAAAAGCCATAGCTAACAAAAAGGAAGCTTCATCCCTGCGCGCATCCAGCCACCATCGACTCCAATCAGGGAAAGGCGAATCGTGGGCACACTCGGTCCCACCGCCAATAGATGTCACGCAGGGGTGATACACCCATACCCAGTTCCCGTGCCTAAAAGGCGGCCACTCTCATCCAACGCGCGGTGAAAAATGGCAGGGACAGGGCTTGGGTTTGGTTTAAGAGCGACAAGGGTGAAGGACAACCACCTCCCTCACCCAAGGTCCAAGGAAAGAGTCAAGTCAAGGTCCAAAACAAAGCTAAATGCGAAGAAGAAAAAAAAGCTAGAAGGATTGGGGGAAAGGAAGAGAAAGAAATAAACATAAGCAGGGTCCAATGGTCCACGAAGGCAGAGAGAGCCCTTACATCGATGGAAGATGCATTCCCACATTGGCCACAGAGGAACGCGCCCTACAGCTCCGGACAAAGCAAAGGGTTTCATAATTGAAATCAGCATGTTTGAAAACCTATAAATTCGAAAAATCGTTTCGAAATCTTGAAAAACAGCAAAGTTGCAAGGGGGGCCCCTATGCTCGTATTCCGCAGAGTAAATTGAGGTCCACAGTAGGATTCCTCACCAAATTAGGTTCGGGTAATTTAACGTAGCCTTTGTTAAACTATGAGTTGATGTAAGGTCTTAGACCACAATGTAAGCCTTATCTAACTGGACCTAATTTAAAATGTTATCACAAAACTGAAACTTAGAAATACAACGGTTCACTTACTGAGTGTTATTAGATAAGTCCTGGTCTCATCAGCCAAACCTGGTCTTGTCTTTCGAGTCCTTTTTCTGCTTGTTTAATTTAGGTGAACTCACTTCAAACTGGCTCTTCTTTGTTCCGTTTCAAGCCCCTCACTCGCCATCCTGCTGTTTCTGCGTGTTTTTTGTTCTGACTTCTTCCCCCAGCTTTTTTTGTGTTGGTTGGTGGATTGGTAGGGTCATTGTTTCAATACTACCAAGTACGCTTTATCATACAGTATATAAACACGTGTGAAGATTGACTCTGGTCAGCGACCGATTGGTTTCAGCCACCTAGTCATTGACATAAAAGGAGTTTAATAATTGCTAGATTAATTACCTACCTACTCAGCGGACCATTTTCGTTACCTCCCGACTACCCACACGTATCAGTTCTCCTTACCCTAACTCTAATATATTATGTGAGAATTTAGTCAGTTTATTGCGTCAATATTTTTAGTTATGATTCCTCAAATTAGTGACGAAGTTACTTGTTTTAGTGCGTTAAATTAATTATTCCCGAAATAAAACGCGGACATATACGCAGACACGGACTGAAGACGAATATGTACGGCGCGAGTAAATTGGTTTTTTAAAGGTTTAGTTTGAGTGAAATAAATATTTTAAGATATCGGAATTAATCATGAAAAAACGGGAACACGGAATTTGATAGTAAAAATCGGGAAAATTCTGAGAAAATGTAATAGCTAACATGTATGGAAACGGCGGAACCCAGAGGAGATGGCAAAACGAAAGGGATCACTGGAGGCAGGAAGGACATGGGGCGGGAGGAAGAGAACTGGTTTAAGGAAGGAATGAAAGGACGAGGGGACGGGGAACCTGAACAAGGAAACTTGTCAGAAGGGCCCAAACGCCGAGGGCTGGCAATGGGCCCTTTAACAGAAGGGCGAGGAGGAGTAGAGGGGCCAGAGGAGGCAGCGGTTGCTGATATATATGCCGAAATGTCAAGGGTTTCAGGAGGATGGGCAGATGGGCTAGATCAGGGGTGCTCAAACTTGAATTTGAATTGAATTGAATAACCTTTATTAATAATAAAATAAATACTTTCGTTTTACAATTTACAATGACATGAATAATTGTGAAGCTTGACTATTTATTTTATTTAATTTGGCCCTTAAACTTTAGGCTTTACTGGGCTCTTATTAAAAATAAACAGCTAGTTGTTATTAATTAATAATAAACAAATAAATAAGTAAATAAGTCTTATTAATAGTTACAATATGTATTTGAGGTGACGTGTGTATATATATATATATGTATATAGTCAAAAAATCACTAAAGGGGAAATATCACTAAATCTAAGCTGAATGGCAAGAGCAAGTCATAAACGAACCAACGCGGCTGTTCGTATTGTTTTGGGCTAGCCTAGAGATGTTTTTTCCTATCTGACCTAATCGTTGGTGCTGAGTGAAATTAGGTGGTGTTTCTAAGGTGACAAATGGGGTAGAAAGTTGTCCGTACTTAAGTCTAGTTAAGGGTAATGTCTATAGCTTCTAAATTGGTAATGTAAGAGAGAGTTAGGTAGGCCGTTTGTGGGACACAGGAATCTAATGGTAGGCTCCCAAAGGAATATCTAATTCAACGCACCGGTAAGTGTTTTTGATTGTTTGCTAGAACCTAAGTAACCTAACTGGGGTGTCTACCCCACGCTATCACATTTGGCGACGAGGATGGGATTCAATTAAGCTCATGGGATTCAATTAAGCTCATGGGATTCGATTAAGCTCATTGGATTTAATTTGGCTCATTTGATTAAATTTTGTTCATTGGGTTAAATTTGGCTCATTGGTTTAATTTGGCTTATTGGGTTTAAGTGGTTGTTTGGAAAATTGGATGTAGCCTAGTGGGTCGTCCGATTTGGTTTGGTTGTGTGGGTAAGCTACCGTACTATAGCGTAGGTCCCGCCGGCCTAACTCTAAAACTAATTCCTACTCAGCCCTAACTCTAAAACTAATTCCTACTCAGCCCTAACTCTAAAACTAATTCCTACTCAGCCCTAACTCTAATACAATTCACTATTCAGCCATAACTGGGGAGTAACTAGATCAAATTTAAACCTAATCTAACCTACTTCACGTGATTTGGCCTAATTCGGTTTTGCTCTAGCATGTCGGTGATTGGCCATATAAGCCCCTACGAAGACTCTGGGGAGGACTTCGAAGCTTATGCCACTAGGGTGAGGTTGTTTTTCGAGGCAAATTCCATTCCTGATGCTAAGAAAGTACCTACCTTTTTAACTATAATAGGCCCTAAAACGTTTGGTTTAGTTATGGACCTAGTTTCTCCTAAAGCACCGGAAACCTGCACCTATAATGAATTGGTACAGGCCCTAACCGATCACTACAAACCCCGAGTAGTTTTCATCTATGAACGTTTCAAATTTTATTCAAGGCATCAGACGGGAAATGAAAGCATTGCAGAGTTTGTTGCAGGAATAAAAAGCCATAGCCGTACGTGTAAATTTGGGGACAAATTAGATGAAATGCTAAGAGATAGGTTTGTAATGGGTCTCAAAGAGGAGTCTACCCAGAGAGCCCTATTAGCCATACAGGACCTAACTTTTATTCAGGCTGTAGAAATAGCTACGGCTAGAGAAGCAGCTGCTAAAGATGTTAGAGCTTTTGGAAATCACAGTAGTAAAGCCCAACACGTAAATAGCTTTAAATCTTCTAGGCCTGGCAGACCTAATGAGCCTACTAGACAGGCAAATAAAAGGTATGAGGCGAATACGACTAAGCCTACTAATTCTACTAAGCCTTCCAAGCCATGTACAGGGTGTGGAAAACACCATTGAAGAAGGATTGCCCTTTTAAAGAAGCAGTTTGCCGAAACTGTAGTAAAATAGGCCACATAGCTAAAGTGTGTTTTTCAAAGAAAACGAAGGGTGAAAATTCTAATTTTAACATTTCTAGTGTAAATCCTGAAAGGGGAAGTACTTCGAACATTGGAGTGGAGTACCTATTTTATGAGCAGCAAAGTGGGAAAAATACAGGCCCATATATTGTAGAGGTAGGCCTCAATGGAATTACAGTTCCTCTATGTGATAGCGTGGGGTAGACACCCCAATTAGGTTACTTAGGTTCTAGCAAACAATCAAAAGCACTTACCGGTGCGTTGAATTAGATATTCCTTTGAAAGCCTACCATTAGATTTCTGTGTCCCACAAACGGCCTACCTACTCTCTCTTACATTACCAACTTAGAAGCTATAGACATTACCCCTAACTATACTTAAGTACGGACAACTTTCTACCCTATTTGTCACCTTAGAAACACCACCTAATTATACTCAGCACCAATGATTAGGTCAGATAGGAAAAAACATCCCTAGGCTAGCCCAAAACAATACGAACAGCCGCGTTGGTTCGTTTATGACTTGCTCTTGCCATTCAGCTTAGATTTAGTGATATTTCCCCTTTAGTGACTTTTAGACTATATACATATATAGGTAGGGTGTTTCAAAAGTCCCTCATTATTTTTAAAATTTTATTAAAATAGCAATTACAAGAGGAACCAAATGACAATTTGGTTGCTGAGTCTACGATTCATGACAATTTTGGTGGCATCAAACTTGGCTTCATAAGTCTACTGGAAAGTCACTGGTACACCTCAACGTGGGCACCGTCTTTTTCGAAACAAGCGAGCCACCGTTTTACGCATTCTTGGCCGACATTGGACAACATTTCGGGAGTAACAGAAGCACACGCATTCCTGATCCGTTCTTCTAGTGTGGGGAGGACTCGCGGCTTGGTGGCGTACACTTTGCTCTTAATGTAGCCCCACAAAAAAAGTCGCATGGGGTAAGATCAGGCGAGCGAGCAGCCCATTCGATGGGACCACGGCGACCAATCCACCGATCCTGGAACTGCTTATTTAGAAATGAGCGAACCTCACGCGAGTAATGAGCAGGGGCACCGTCTTGCTGGAAAATGACTTCTTGCATGTCAGCTACAGCTGACAGTTGGGGGATGCAGAACTCCTGAAGCATACGAAGGTAATTGTCTCCGTTGACGTTCACGGAATTTCCATCTTGATCCCGGAAGAAGAACGGACCAATCAGCCCAGCTGAGGAGATGGCACACCAGACGACCAATTTCGGCGTGTCCCTTTCATGCTCACGGATCTCCGCAGGATTGTGAGTTCCCCAGATGCGGGTGTTGTGCCGATTGACGCGACCAGAAAGGTGGAAGAGAGCTTCGCCGCTGAACCACATGTGCTCCAGGATCGATGGGTCTCTTTCGTAGTGATGCAGCAGTGTCTCACACATCTCCACCCGGCAATCGTAGTCTTGAAGTTCCAGCTTCTGAACCACCTGGATCTTGTACGGATACAGCTTGAGACCACGCCGCAAAATCCGTTGGATAGATGTCGCGCTGATGTTCAATTCCGCAGCAGCTCGCCGAATGGACTTTCCTTGACTCTGAGTAAACGCCTCATGGACAGTTTCGACATTCTCCTCACTCCGCCCACTTCGAGGTCTTCCTGATCGTGGTTTGTCCTTTACGGATCCGGTCTCCATAAACTTCCGTAGACTGCCCGGAATCGTCGCTGCACTTCGACCACAGATTGAAAAACCTCCTGCCATGCAGCGATTTTACACCTCTGCTCTAGAGTCAGCATGGTAGCAGAAGAAAACGGAGCAAAACTTAAAATGTAGACTTAAAAAAATTCTCAACTACTGAGTAAGAGTTTACCACAAGATGAACGTCGTTGGTCGATTAGCTGCAAAAAAAATTGAAAATCAAATTAGTGAGGGACTTTTGAAACACCCGGTATATACATACACGTCACCTCACTCCTCCCCTACAAGTTTAGTCTGTCAGGGGGATGAGGGACCCTAGACGACCTGCGGAGCGGGGTTGATGTAGTAGGATTAGGTGCAACCTGTATAGGCGGGCGAATTGAACCATTTTCCGGAGGATCAGTTCTCTCTTCCGGAAGACTCTGGTCCTTCTGCAATTCACGTTCCCATATCTGGTCCTGATGGCGTTTAATAGAACGACCATCTTTTAGTTGGCACTTGAAGGAAACAGGGCCCGTTCTCTCCTGGACAGTTGCAGGAACCCATTTTGGTCCAGCCCCATAGTTGCGAATCATAACTGGATCATAAGGTTGCGCCTCTATAACTCTCCCTCTTTTAGTGTCATGGTACAGCTTCTGTTTTTCCTGATGGCGTAAAACTCGTTGTTGTAACGTTTCGTTTGGACGTAACAAATCGAAAACTGAACGAATTCCCGGCCAATCATAAGTTTAGAGGGAGACACCCCCGTCGTGGTGTGAGGTGTTATTCGATATTTAAACAAAAATTTATCCAACACCACTTGCATTTCCTCCCCACGAGAATGACGCAAGGCCGACTTGAAAGTACGGACCATGTTTTCCGCGAGACCGTTAGTAGACGGGTGGAAAACACTAGACCGGACATGTCTAATGCCATTTAGGTGGACGAAGGAACGAAATTCCTCACTGGTAAAACAAGTACCATTGTTGGAAACCAGGACTACGGGTAAACCCCATCGAGCGAAAACCGAACGAAGTAAGCGAATAGTAACACCCGAAGTCGTGGAAGTGGTTGGAAAAATTTCCACCCACTTAGAGTAGGCGTCCACAATGACTAGGAAATAAGTATTATTTATAGGACCTGCATAGTCAACATGGATCCTATGCCACGGTATAGTAGGCCATTCCCAAGGATGCAGTGGACTTTTCCTTGGGAGATCTCTGTTCTCTAGGCAGCTTTGACAGGAACGAACCAATGATTCGAGTTCTCCATCTAAACCAGGCCACCAGAAATAAGCTCTCGCCAGCTCTTTCATTTTTGTTGCGCCCATGTGTTCAGCGTGAAGTTCCTTCACTAAATTCGACCTGCCTTTATTTGGAATAATCACTCTGTGGCCCCATACGAGAGAGCCATTTTGAATGGAGAGGCCAGACTGACGTTGATAAAAAGGCTGTAATTCACTCTCAACCTTAGTAGGCCAACCAACTGAGCAGAAATGGATGACCCTAGACAGAATAGGGTCTGATTTTGTCCACTGCTCTATTTGTACCGCAGATACTGGAGTGGATTCCAAAAACTCCACCAAGTGAACCCATTCTGTAGGTATAGGTACACAATCATTTGGATTGTCTAAGGGCAACCTACTTAGCGCATCAGCCGTACCTAGAAGTTTACCTGACCGATGTACTAAGTCAAATTTATAGGCTTGTAGAATCAGTGCCCATCGTTGAATCCTACCTGAGGCCATAACTGGAATATTTTTATTAGGTGAAAATAAACCTAAGAGAGGCTTATGGTCAGTAATTAGTTTAAATTCATGACCCCATAGATAGAAATGAAATTTGTTTACTGCAAATACTAAGGCTAGTGCTTCACGTTCCACTTGTGCATATCGTTTTTCAGTCTCAGTTAGTGTTCTAGAAACAAAACAGATAAGCCTATCTACACCATCAATGTGGTGAGATAACTGCCCCAATTCCATAAGAACTGCTGTCTGCTGAAACTACGAGAGGAAGTTTATGATCATAATGCACTAGGAGCGTGGACTTTTGTAGTACGTCCTTGGAAGCCTCAAATGCTTCCTTTTGAGTTTTCTCCCATCTCCACTGTTCCCCAGATCGTAATAGCTTATTTAGGGGTTCAAGGAAAGTCGATGCATTAGGCAAAAATTTCCTATAAAAGTTTAGAAGAACTAAATAAGCTTGTAACTGTGTGATGTTTTGTGGAGGTGGTGCCTTTTCTATTGCTTCTAGTTTATCCATCGTTGGATGAATGCCTGAGGCATCTATGCGGAACCCTAAATATGAAACCTTGTTAGTAACCTATGAACACTTTTCTCTCTTTAGCTTAAGTCCGGCATCCCGGAGTCTTTTTAGAACCGTCGTTAATCTAGTTAGGTGTTCTCTTTTAGACGAACCTGAAATGAGGACATCATCTAGAAAGCAAAGTACCCCTGGAATGTGACCTAGAACTTGGTCCATTGTCCTCTGAAAAATACCCGGAGCCGATGCTATTCCATAGCATAGCCTATTGTACTTATATAGGCCTCGGTGCGTATTTATGATAGTTAATTCTTTAGAGTTTTCATCTAAACTTAGTTGAGCATAGGCTTGGGACATATCGAGTTTTGTGAAATATTTACCCCCAGCAAGA
Organism: Bathynomus jamesi; assembly: GCA_023014485.1. Taxonomy (NCBI): domain Eukaryota; kingdom Metazoa; phylum Arthropoda; class Malacostraca; order Isopoda; family Cirolanidae; genus Bathynomus; species Bathynomus jamesi. The sequence goes on from JAJOZX010012136.1 coordinate 55,852, forward strand.
GAGCTAAATAATTCATCAGGCTTGGGTATAGGATAGCAATCTAGAAGGACGGCTCTATTTGCTGTTAAACGGTAATCCCCACATAACCGCACGGACTTGTCCGGTTTTAGTACAGGAACTACTGCGGCAGCCCACTTAGCGTGTGTGACTGGTTCAATAATTTTCTCCTTTAGCAGCCTGTCAGTTTCTAAATCCACCTTCTCCCGTAGTGCATGTGCAATTGAACGAGCCTTACAAAATTTCGGAGCTACATTAGGATCTATTTCTATGCAGACCTGATGGCCTTTTAGGTTGCCTACTTCAGGCCCAAAAACAGAAGAAAACTCCCTTAACAGTGAGTCTATGTCAGATGGATATGAGAGTGTATGCACATCTGCCTGACCCCTTGGCAAGATTTTGTCAATTGGCATTTTCAAAGCATCAATCCAATCACGGCCTAGTAGAGTAGGCCCTTGCTCATCCACCACTAAATGGGTTAAGGGATGAGACAAAGTTTTCTGGTTGAGTGTAACTGTGACGTATGCTTCTCCACAAATAGGTATTTGTATGTCCCCATACTTCTTCAAAATCGTTTTAGATGCATGTAGTTTAGGTGTGTTTTTGAAAATCTTATCAAAAACTGCCTTGGACATGACCGTCCGGGCAGCACCCGTATCCAATTCTAGAGGAACTGTAATTCCATTTAGGCCTACCTCTACAATATATGGGCCTGTATTTTTCCCACTTTGCTACTCATAAAATAGGTACTCCACTCCAATGTTCGAAGTATTTCCCTTTTTAGGATTTACACTAGAAATGTTAAAATTAGAATTTTCACCCTTCGTTTTCTTTGAAAAACACACTTTAGCTATGTGGCCTATTTTACTACAGTTTCGGCAAACTGCTTCTTTAAAAGGGCAATCCTTCTTCCAATGGTGTTTTCCACACCCTGTACATGGCTTGGAAGGCTTAGTAGAATTAGTAGGCTTAGTCGTATTCGCCTCATACCTTTTATTTGCCTGTCTAGTAGGCTCATTAGGTCTGCCAGGCCTAGAAGATTTAAAGCTATTTACGTGTTGGGCTTTACTACTGTGATTTCCAAAAGCTCTAACATCTTTAGCAGCTGCTTCTCTAGCCGTAGCTATTTCTACAGCCTGACTAAAAGTTAGGTCCTGTATGGCTAATAGGGCTCTCTGGGTAGACTCCTCTTTGAGACCCATTACAAACCTATCTCTTAGCATTTCATCTAATTTGTCCCCAAATTTACACGTACGGCTATGGCTTTTTATTCCTGCAACAAACTCTGCAATGCTTTCATTTCCCGTCTGATGCCTTGAATAAAATTTGAAACGTTCATAGATGAGAACTACTCGGGGTTTGTAGTGATCGGTTAGGGTCTGTACCAATTCATTATAGGTGCAGGTTTCCGGTGCTTTAGGAGAAACTAGGTCCATAACTAAACCAAACGTTTTAGGGCCTATTATAGTTAAAAAGGTAGGTACTTTCTTAGCATCAGGAATGGAATTTGCCTCGAAAAACAACCTCATCCTAGTGGCATAAGCTTCGAAGTCCTCCCCAGAGTCTTCGTAGGGGCTTATATGGCCAATCACCGACATGCTAGAGCAAAACCGAATTAGGCCAAATCACGTGAAGTAGGTTAGATTAGGTTTAAATTTGATCTAGTTACTCCCCAGTTATGGCTGAATAGTGAATTGTATTAGAGTTAGGGCTGAGTAGGAATTAGTTTTAGAGTTAGGGCTGAGTAGGAATTAGTTTTAGAGTTAGGGCTGAGTAGGAATTAGTTTTAGAGTTAGGGCTGAGTAGGAATTAGTTTTAGAGTTAGGGCTGAGTAGGAATTAGTTTTAGAGTTAGGGCTGAGTAGGAATTAGTTTTAGAGTTAGGGCTGAGTAGGAATTAGTTTTAGAGTTAGGGCTAAGTAGGAATTAGTTTTAGAGTTACGGCTGAGTAGGAATTAGTTTTAGAGTTAGGCCGGCGGGACCTACGCTATAGTACGGTAGCTTACCCACACAAACAAACCAAATCGGACGACCCACTAGGCTACATCCAATTTTCCAAACCACCACTTGAACCCAATAAGCCAAATTAAACCAATGAGCCAAATTTAATCCAATGAACAAAATTTAATCAAATGAGCCAAATTCAATCCCATGAGCTTAATCGAATCCCATGAGCTTAATCGAATCCCATGAGCTTAATTGAATCCCATCCTCGTCGCCAAATGTGATAGCGTGGGGTAGACACCCCAATTAGGTTACTTAGGTTCTAGCAAACAATCAAAAGCACTTACCGGTGCGTTGAATTAGATATTCCTTTGAAAGCCTACCATTAGATTTCTGTGTCCCACAAACGGCCTACCTACTCTCTCTTACATTACCAACTTAGAAGCTATAGACATTACCCCTAACTATACTTAAGTACGGACAACTTTCTACCCCATTTGTCACCTTAGAAACACCACCTAATTATACTCAGCACCAATGATTAGGTCAGATAGGAAAAAACATCTCTAGGCTAGCCCAAAACAATACAAACAGCCGCGTTGGTTCGTTTATGACTTGCTCTTGCCATTCAGCTTAGATTTAGTGATATTTCCCCTTTAGTGACTTTTAGACTATATACATACACGTCACTTCACTCTAGAACTAGATACAGGTGCTGCCCGAACTGTCATGTCCAAAACAGTTTTTGATAAAATTTTCAAAAACACACCTAAACTACATGCATCTAAAACGATTTTGAAGAAATATGGGGACATTAGTGGACATACAAATACCTATTTGTGGAGAAGCATCCGTCACAGTTACACAACCAGAAAACTTTGTCTCATCCCTTAACCCTTTTAGTGGTGGATGAGCAAGGGCCTACTCTACTAGGCCTTGATTGGATTGATGCTTTGAAAATGCCAATTGACAAAATCTTGCCAAAGAGTCAGGCAGATGTGCATACACTCTCATATCCGTCTGACATAGACTCATTGTTAAGGGAGTTTTCTTCTGTTTTTGGGCCTGAAGTAGGCAACCTAAAAGGCCATCAGGTCTGCATAGAAGTAGATCCTAACGTAACTCCGAAATTTTGTAAGGCTCGTTCAATTGCGCATGCACTGCGGGAGAAGGTAGATTTAGAAATTGACAGGCTGCTAAAAGATAAAATTATTGAACCAGTCACACACGCTAAGTGGGCTGCCCCAGTAGTTCCTGTACTAAAACCGGACAAGTCCGTGCGGTTATGTGGGGATTACCGTTTAACAGCAAATAGAGCCGTCCTTCTAGATTGCTATCCTATACCCAAGCCTGATGAATTATTTAGCTCTCTTGCTGGGGTAAATATTTTACAAAACTCGATATGTCCCAAGCCTATGCTCAACTAAGTTTAGATGAAAACTCTAAAGAATTAACTATCATAAATACGCACCGAGGCCTATATAAGTACAATAGGCTATGCTATGGAATAGCATCGGCTCCTGGTATTTTTCAGAGGACAATGGACCAAGTTCTAGATCACATTCCAGGGGTACTTTGCTTTCTAGATGATGTCCTCATTTCAGGTTCGTCTAAAAAAGAACACCTAACTAGATTAACCACGGTTCTAAAAGACTCCGGGATGCCGGACTTAAGCTAAAGAGAGAAAAGTGTTCATGGGTCACTAACGAGGTTTCATATTTAGGGTTCCGCATAGATGCCTCAGGCATTCATCCCCCTGACAGACTAAACTTGTAGGGGAGGAGTGAGGTGACGTGTGTATATATATATGTATATAGTCAAAAAGTCACTAAAGGGGAAATATCACTAAATCTAAGCTGAATGGCAAGAGCAAGTCATAAACGAACCAACGCGGCTGTTCGTATTGTTTTGGGCTAGCCTAGAGATGGTTTTTCCTATTTGACCTAATCGTTGGTGCTGAGTGAAATTAGGTGGTGTTTCTAAGGTGACAAATGGGGTAGAAAGTTGTCCGTACTTAAGTATAGTTAGGGGTAATGTCTATAGCTTCTAAATTGGTAATGTAAGAGAGAGTTAGGTAGGCCGTTTGTGGGACACAGGAATCTAATGGTAGGCTCCCAAAGGAATATCTAATTCAACGCACCGGTAAGTGTTTTTGATTGTTTGCTAGAACCTAAGTAACCTAACTGGGGTGTCTACCCCACGCTATCACAGTATTAATCTTAAATTATCACTACTGACATGACAAATGCAAGGTCCCCATCGAAAGCACTATACCACTACCATACAAAGAAACCAATATTATACACGAGAGCTACTGTACGAACTGAACAATCCCAAGAAGTGTGTTTTTAATATTCAATTACACACAAGAAATTAATAAACAATAGTAATGGACAATAATCCTAGATTTTTGTTAGTATGCCATTATTAATCGGGATCTATTTCTGGTCTGATATGAGTAGATTTCTTGAAGAGTTATAAAATATCTATTTATCTATTGTAAATTAATGATTTTGTTCTTACACTTTTAAATAAAGATAAAATGTGCCAGTTTGATTACATCATTGAGCTTTAGTAGGTTCAGCTCTTTAAATAATGCACTAGAGTGATCAAGGAAATCAGCATCAGATAACCTTATTTTATTTTTTTTTTTGATGACAACCCTTTGCTTTGTTTGTCTGTCACCGCACGTTGGATGAGAGTGGCCGCCTTTTAGGCACGGGGACTGGGTATGGGTGTATCTCCCCTGCGTGACATCTATTGGCGGTGGGACCGAGTGTGCCCACGATTCGCCTTTCCCTTGTTGGAGTCGGTGGTGGCTGAATGCGCGCGAGAGATGAAATTATCTTTTTGTTTGATATGGCTTCTTCTACTCCTCGGTTTACGATTTCTGCTTCTAATTCTCGTACTCATTCTCTTAGCACTCGGGTGGTGGGCAACCAGGCCCTAGAGTCCTCTACCACCGAAAGACCGCATCCTGATGAGGTTGACCCCGCTAGATCTGCGGAATATCGTGTCCTCCTCGTATGTCTTACCCCTGCAAGTCTTTTGACCTCTTCGTAGGGGCTGACGACTCTGACCCTGATTACCCTCGGTTTCTTGTCCTCAGTTCTTCCGCCTCTCCACCCGCTCCCAGAGCGGGATGTTTTTGAGGTTTACGATGACTTCACTTCCCGTTGTGACCACAGAACGATGGCTCTCTTGTGGTGGAAGTCTCCTCCAGAGCCCAACACCAGAAGGTTTCATCCCTCTAAACCCTGGCTTCTGTTCCCCTGGATTGTCTCCCCCACTCTTCCTTTAACACTTGTACAGGTGTAGTACATGCTCCCCGCCTTTTAAAATACTCAGAATTGGATCTTCTCACCCGCCTCTCCTCTCAGAAAACTGACCCATGTTTATCGTCTACCCCCGTATGGTTCAGGGTGCAAGGACTCAATCTCCCTTACTGATTCTGACTTTTGCTCGTTCCCAGTTACCCGAGAAATTTAGGGCTGATTACCTGCAATTTCCGGTCCGTCGTTATATCCCCAGACCACGCCGGTTATACTTGCCAGAGGTTCGGACACGTCAGTAAAACGTGCCGAAGTTCCCCTGGTATTTGTGTCAACTGCGCGTCCCCGACACATAGTTCCTCCTGTTCGAATCCTCCTCGCTGCGCCAACTTTGGAGAAGACCACGTCGTCGCCTCCTCTTCTTGTCGACTTATGTCTTCAAACGTGAGGTCCTGTCGGTTGGGGAATCTGACATGGTCAGCTTTCAGGAAGCGGGGGACCGCGTTCGGTCCCGATTCGCTCGTCTAGCCCTTACCTTGGCCCAAACACTTCGCTTCTCCCGCCTGCCTCGGACTTCCACTACCTCTGTACCATCCTCGTCCACACAATACCGTTCTAGGCCAGATCCGGCCTCATCCACCCGTACCCCTATCACGTCCTCTACCTTCTCGTCGTCTCCAACCCCCGTGTTCACTATTCCTCCAGCCCGTCCCCCCAGAACTTCCAATTCGTCCTCATCTGCTCCACCTCAGTCGCATCTAACTCACCTAATCACCCTCCTGAAACCATTGCTGACATCGATAACGTAAATTTTGACAAATTGTTCACTTTCGATAATAGTAATACTCGCAATAACGGATTTAAGTTGCGTGACAGACGTTTCATTAGTAATATCGCTAAAAACTTCTTTACGTTTAAAGTAATTGATAAATTGAATAATCTTCCCGCGTCAGTCGTTCATTCTACCAGCGTTAATATGTTTAAGAACCGTCTTGACAGACATTTTAAAAGTATTAACGTTGTTTAATTTAAAAAAAACAGTTAGCAAAAGGAGCTCTGGTGGTGGTGCTCGAGGATGAGTCTGTTGACGATGAATGCCAGCTTGTGACATGCCAGCGTGTGATGCCAGCAATAAAATTATTTAAAAAAAAAAAAAATTAGACTAACACGAACGTAGATGTAGCTCGTAGCGTAAACTAACCCACTTTTTGTTTAACTTTACCTACTTTTTTACTTTGCATGTCTGTAACTCTCTTTTCTTGCATGTTTGTAGTTTGCATGGTATGACTGTGAGTTAAGACTGTGTTTGCATGGTTTGTAAGCGTTCTTATTTCACTTCTTTTCATCTTTCATCCCTCTCCTATTCTCTCCGACTATTTTTCTGACTTGTCGGCAGTGGCCGGCGGATGATGATGGTGAGTCTTTTTTCTCTTTCTGAATGAATGTTAACCCACGAATGATAGGTGTTGCTCCTTACTTAACCCCTTATTCTCTTCTCTTCTCTTAACCCCCTACTCTTTCCTTTCTCTCGGGCTAACCTTAGGGTGGATCTTAGGGTCTTTGTTAGCCTTAGCTTCTGTAGATCTGTAGATAACGAAAACCGCTCCTTCTAGTCTATCCTCCCCTCAGCGCTCTTCTGTTAAACGACCCATCACCAGTCCCCGGCGTTTGGGTCCCTCTGCCAAGCTCCCTTGTTCAGGCCCTCCGTTTTCTCGTCCTTCCACTTCCTCTCCCACCAGTTCTCCCCCTCCTGCCTCCATATCCCTCGCGTCTACAGGGATCCCTTTTGTCTTGCAGGCTTCTCTGAGATCCTCTGCTTCCCTTCGCGACCGTCCCCTCCCTCCTCCATTCCTGATGGTCATTATGCAGCTTCTACACTGCGGGTTCAAGCCGACATCCATCCTATCCCCCTTTCTCCTCCACCTCACTCCCTCCTTGACGCCCCCGATGCCCCTGACATCCTCTTCTCCACCACCCCGAAAACCGGATTCACCCCGCCCTGCTTCGTATCCCCGTCCCGCTGCCCCGACTTTTCTCCTCCACGCCGGCTTTGCACCCTCCTCCTCGTATTCCCCGACTCCCGCCGAAACTCAAACCCCCTCAACTTCCTTTTACCCGCTCTTCGACCTCCTCCTCTTTAACCTGTCCCGAGTCCTGTCTACTCATTCCACAGGTCACTTTTCAGTCTCGCTCGATAACGTCTCTCGCCCCCCCCCTCCCGTTTTCCGCAAGTGATGGCTATTATCCTCCAATGGAATTGTCCTGGCCTCCTCCATAATTGGGAGGACTTCCTTCTACTTATCAAAGTTTTTTCCCCAGTGTGTGTCTGCCTTCAAGAAACTCAACTTGGGGTTCGCCCTTTGCACCCCGTCCGTAAGTTCACATTGTACCTCTACCTCCATCCCCCTGATGAAGCCCCTCGTGGTGGTGGTACGGCCGTCTTATTTCGCTCTCAGAAGGTTCAAAAGTTTTCCAGACCTCGTACCACACATTCCACTCACCAAGGGCTTTCTGTGCCGATTCGTCTTGATGTGGCAATATAGCTTTTTCTATTTTCTTGTGTGCAGTAGCTTCTCGGGAGTAATTAATGCAGGCAGGGAGTAGAAAGTTCAAACCCATGGCTTGCGTATTATGAGACGAGAAGCGACGTTCTAGATTTTGTATTGTACTGTCCAAGGCAAGAAAACAGAGATTCTATAGTAAACTTCAGGGTTTTCTGATGATGCAGTGCATGCAAAACTAACTGGCGCCGAGGTGTTTCAGTTTCCCCGCGCTTCATATTTCAGTAGTTCAGTATGATACGTGTTTAAAAAAACGACACAAAATATCGCTTAAACAATATAATATATATATATATATATAATATATATATATATATATATATATTATATATGCCAAATTGTTACCGTTACCCCCTCCCTTGGCTACGTCCCTGGGTCAACCCACAGCTTTTCAACTCCAGACCCGTACGTTTTCCTCCATAGATCTTTCCCTAGCTTCTTCCGCCTTCCTTGATTTCTCCTGGTCGGTTACTCCAGACCTCTACGGTAGTGACCACTTCCCCCTCCTCCTTCGTATATCTCAGGCTTCTGACTCCTCTGCTCTTCCTACCCGATGGTCTCTTTACCAAAGCTAACTGGCCCCTTTTCCAATCTGAAAGTCGCATCTTTGCAATCCCGAGTAACTTTTTGACAATAGACGGACGCTGCCTCCACCTACCTTACCGATCACGTCACCTGTGCCGCCCTATCCTCCAACCCCAAATCAACATTTCCCCGTTCCTTCGTTCCCATGGTGGACCCCAATTTGAGCCTTAGCTGTTCAAGCTAAGAAGGCCTTTCGTCGTCTTCAACGAAACCAATCCCTTGCCAATACAATAGCTTTTAAACGTGCGCTTTCCTGGCGTACTTAAGTCTCCTCTCTCACTTCCCGCACCCCTTCCTCCCGAATCTGGGACAAGATCCGGAAGATTTCCGGTAAACCCTCTTCCTATCCGCCTCCTGTTTTTATGGTAGACGGAAACCTAGTATCGTCCCCTACTGCAGTGGCCGAGGTCTTGGCCTCGACCATTGCCTCCATCTCCCGACACGACCACCGTGATCCCGCTTTCCTCCGACGTAAGACTTTGCTTGCCCACTCCCCTCATCTTTTCCAAACCCCTAATAACTTTCCTTACAACCGTCTTTTTTCCATGGCAGAACTTCGCTCGGCGCTGACCTCTTGCGGCAAATCTGCTCCCGGCCTCGATGGCATTCATTTTGATATGCTCCGCCAACTACATCCTTCAGCTCTTTTTTATCTGCTCACCCTCTATAATTGAATTTGGGTAGAGGGCACTTTTCCTTCCTGTTGGAAGGAGGCAGTGGTGCTCCCCTTTCCGAAGCCCGGCAAGGACCTGACATCTCCCCTTAACTACCGTCCAATTGTAAGAGTCAAATTATTATTGACCTTGCGTAGATACTTAATTAAATGCCAGGGTCACCAGCGCCCAAATACTGGATTGGCATCCGGCACTGAGGCGCAAAAATAATTTTTAATAAAAACCAAACAACAAAAATAAAGGATTATAAAAATGTCAATATGAATTTTGTATTTTACTGACAAAACAATTGAATAGGCTATGTGCAACAATTATTGATAAATGCGAAAAGGATTTTTACTCGTAACAACTAGGGTTGAGCAAATTCAGCTTGTAAATGTATATAAATGAGAAATTAAATAATGGTACCTGTTAATTAATATATAACATAATCTGTAACTAATACAGGGTGTCCCAGAATTAACTATCTATTTCAATGAAATCGGACAAATTTTTTAAAAACACACTTTTATTTATGTTTATCATGTTTAATATGTGTTAAAAATGTATAAATTTCTAAATTTTTTTCATAATTTTATTTTCATAATTTTTCATTATCTGGTCCAATGAAAGACCGTCTGAAGTCATAGAATGGCAAAGAGACTCTCCAAAAGTTAACGTGTGGCTTGAATGACCAAATCCAAAATTTATGGTGCTCCATCTTGTTGAAACACAACATTATTAAGAATGCCATCATCAAGAAGCTGTGGTTCGAGAAACTGCTGAAGCATATCAAGGTAGACGGTACCTGTTACAGTTGCTTCCGCAAAGAAGAATGGGCCATAAATTTTGGATTTGGTCATTCCAAGCCACACGTTAACGTTTGGAGAGTCTCTTTGCCATTCTATGACTTCAGACGGTCTTTCATTGGACCAGATAATGAAAAAATTATGAAAATAAAATTATGAAAAAAATTTAGAAATTTATACATTTTTAACACATATTAAACATGATAAACATAAATAAAAGTGTGTTTTTAAAAAATTTGTCCGATTTCATTGAAATAGATAGTTAATTCTGGGACACCCTGTATATTATAATCTGTAACTAATACTAATATAATATGTAACTAATACTAATAGCCACAATGACATCCTCGTCGTGGAGAAAGCTTGCTTGCTTGCTTAAGTAATTTGTTCGTATATAATGGCGGAAAAACTTGGCGTCTCTTATTGTTGTTGATACGTTTTCCGCTCAACGATTTTACCAACAAACAAAAAGAATTCTTAAAAGTAAACTTAAATCTATTCACATTATGTATTAAAAATTAAATTGTTTAAAAAGGCACAAAATATATTTTTATATTTGCTTTGAATTTCTTTAATTGCACTTTCATTTTTATTTAGATTTTTGCTTGGGAATTAGATTATTTTCATGTAAATTTTTATTCACTAGATTAGGCACGTTAATTTTTATTTGGAAAGGCACTTAATATACCTAATTATTTCTTATTTAAATTTTTTAATCACTACCGTAGATAATTATCACTAGATATTTCAGAATTAATTCACTTGAAGAACACTTAATTTTTTATTTCTCTTCATTGAATGCTTAAGAATTAAAATTAATCACTGGACATGTTTAACTGGACATTAAATTTGTATTTATGTATTTAGATTTAAAATATTTCATTCGTGCCAATTTGTGCCAATTTTCATTAATAAAAGATAATCCTGTGGTGCAAGGCACTACACAATAATCATTACTAGCTGCCTTTCGAAACTCCTTGAGAAGATGGTATCACGGCGCGCGCCTGGTGTGGCACCTCGAACGCCACAATATGCTTTCTTCCACACAGACCGGTTTTCGCATGGGCCGTAGCACCACTGACATTTTGGTTTAGTTGGGAGACTGCGGTCCGTGTGTCCTTCGCAGAACGACGTCATATCTATGCAATATTTTCTGATTTGGAGAAAGTATAACAAAACTACCTGGCAGTGGTAGATTTACCGTAAACTCTACCTTTTGGGTTTCCGAGGTCTCCACTTTTCCTTCATTTCCAACTTTTTGTCTTCTCATTCCGATCGTGTTCAGGTGGGAACTTCCTTCTCTTCTGTGTACTCAAAAGAGGAAGGGGTTCCCCCAAGGCAGCGTCCTGAGTATCATCTACTTCGCTTTGGCGATGTACTGATGGCTCTGCCCTTAGGGATTACGGGCACCCTCTATGTCGACGACCTAGCCATTTATTGCTCCGGTTCCCGATCCACTTTTCTTGAACCCCTCCTCCAGTGTGTCCTTGACTCGGTCTCCAGATGGGCCCACGGGTTTCGCTTTTCCCCTTTGAAAACGGTGGTGATGCATTTTTGCCGCACCACCATAAAAGTTATGGATCACCAGACTAGGCCAGGTCAAATTTTTTTATTTCTTACATACATAGTGTGAGCCGTGAGGTGGTTCAATCAATCATAGTAACACCCTGGTAAAATATTTTTGAATTCCGAGGACCCCTACCCTCCCCTACCAATTTCAGTTTTTTCAGAAAATTCGTAAAATTAGAGATAATTTGCGATTTACTTCGAAATTTTTTATTATTACAAAAGTTCGCTTATAAAACACTTATATTTATTTTTTACTGAAAAAAATTTTAAAAATACAAAAAAGCATGAAAAAAAAATGTAATGCATAAATTTTTAGCTATTATTGGTAGAAATTCAATAAAATTTTTGACCTAAAACTAATGTTTTTTTTATTCCTTCCATTGACCTTTCCACTCAAAAGTAGGCAGTTCTTTTCTAGACTATTTAAAATAAATTTATGCCGATTAATATAACCAATTCTTTCCTGGCTAGATTTAGTTACTAAGTTTTCATTTTCATTATCATCTTCTATCACTTCTGATGATACGAATTCCCTTACTTCTCTTAATTTTTCTTTTGATTTCTTTTCCTTTTCCTGTGCTTTTTGGATTTTGCCCAACTTTCTCAAATTACTTGAAGTAGTTTTTTTATCAATTTTTCCTAACTTTTCTTTTCTTTCTTTTTGACCAATAAAAGCTTCCCACTCTATAATAGGTATTTTATGTTCACACCTACAAAGTTTTCTATCCCTTATGCCTTTATCATAACAGTGGTATGGAGATATGTCAAACACCTCGTCATATTTCTTTAATTTTCATTTCTTTTTATCATAGGGCATTTAGTTAACTTACCAGCATCTTCTATAAGTCTAGTAACTCTAATATAAATTCCCTTTGCATCAATTGTTGGGAAAGAAAATTTTTGCCAAATTTCTTTTATATCTTGAACAACTACGTTATAGCAATCATTTTTACTTATTTTACCCTGTGCTTAGGTTCTTCCTCTCTAACAATAAAATGGAAGTGCCTTACATCAGCTTTTGATGGCGTCATGGCAGATGAAAATTTTGCTGGATATCCGAAGGATGCATTGTGGCTTTTTTCTAGCAGCCATAATTTAATTTAATAAGATTTTAACTATATTTTATTTATTACTGATATTTTAAAATTAAATAACTTATTTTAACACAAACTTTTAACATTCTAGGTACCTAAATAGGAATCTGGAAAGAAAAAACAAAAATAATGTAATATTAGGTCTTATATCCGGTGCTATGAGTCAGCACCGGATTTAAAACCCTACCCCCTACCCCCCGATCTCAAAAAAAGTTGGCGAATGGTCTATTCTGATGTAATTCGTGCCGGGGAACCCGATTTTGGCCATCCGAAAGCAAAAAAATGAATATTTAGGGTCGATTTTTACGATTTTGGCCTATTTCCCATACAAATTCATATGGAAAAAAGTGAGTATCGGTAGGGGAGGGGGAGGTAGCGAAGGTCCTACAGCCTTGATTTTGGTGTGGATACTACTATTACAAAATAATCAACCTCACAATATGTACCTAAGCAAAATCTTGACCTTGACCCCTTTTCGGCCCGGCCTAAATTCACCACTCCCCGTAGTGTCCAAACTAGATTCTTAGGTCTCCTTGATTCCCCACCTGAAGTCACTGAAGGCTTCATGCCTTCAGACCTACACCCTTTTTGAAGTTCCTTTCTCATACCGATTAGGGTGCTGACCGTCACACCCTTTGGCGGCTCTACCACTCCTTGGCCCAAAGTAAGTTAGATTATGGCTGTCAGGCCTATTCCTCCGCATGCTGGACCCTATCCGTTCCCTGGGTGGTTGCATCAGCAATGGCGCATTCGAGTCACCTCCTATAGTCAGTATGTATGCGGAAAGTGGCCATTTCCCACCGGATGTCCACCGCACCTTAGAAGGCTTAAAATATACCTCTTTCGCGTTCGGCAGTTTCCTTCCAAACTGATCTACCAATCCCTCTTCGGCCCGCTTTGACCGTTGTCCCCATTTGGTGCGACCGTACGGTTTACGGATGACCCCTGTTTTGTCTTTTACGGGGGTGGAAGGATGAGTCCTCCCTTCTCCTCCCTCGACCTTGCCCCCCCCCCCGCCGTCTGTATCTGTTCTTTCCTCTCTACTGCACCAAAGTCAAATTTCCACCCTTTCGGCCTCCGTCAGCCGTTTTTATCGCATTTCTCTACCCATTCTGACTCTAGCCATGCTTTCACTGACGGCTCTCACTCGCCGTTTGGAGTGGGTTGTGCGGCAGCCTTCCCGTCAGTGGTTCAATCGCTATCCTTTCCCCCAGCGGATTCCATTTTTACGGCAGAACTTTCTGCTATTCTCTTGGCTTTTCGATTCCTTTCCCAGCAATTATTCATGTCTTTTGTCATTTATTCGGACTCCCGCAGCGATCTTGGGGCCCTATCCTCACTCGTCTCCCGGCATCCGTTGGAGAGAGAGATCCAGGACTGGCTTGTCCTTCTGGCATCACGTCCTAAGCTGGTCGCCTTTTGTTGAGTACTTTCCCACGCCAGTGTTCCGGGCAACGAGTGCGCAGACACTGCAGCGAGGAGGGTGTCCTCCCTGCCGTTTGATCCTAACACACCTCTCCCAGCGTCGGACTTTACGAGGGTTTTCCGAAATGCACTCGTTCGGCGGTGGCAGCGCCAGTGGGAGGATGTGTCCGGAAACTTCCTGAGAACGTTTTGAAGCCCACAATTCGTCAGTGGCCTTCCTCCTGTCAACGTGATCAACGCTTTGAAACCGCCCTGGTGCGGTTTCGTATTGGTGCGGTTTCGTATTGCCATTTTTACGTTTTGAAGCCCACAATTCGTCAGTGGCCTTCCTCCTGTCAACGTGATCAACGCTTTGAAACCGCCCTGGTGCGGTTTCGTATTGGTGCGGTTTCGTATTGCCATTTTTACGGCAGAACTTTCTGCTATTCTCTTGGCTTTTCGATTCCTTTCCCAGCAATTATTCATGTCTTTTGTCATTTATTCGGACTCCCGCAGCGATCTTGGGGCCCTATCCTCACTCGTCTCCCGGCATCCGTTGGAGAGAGAGATCCAGGACTGGCTTGTCCTTCTGGCATCACGTCCTAAGCTGGTCGCCTTTTGTTGAGTACTTTCCCACGCCAGTGTTCCGGGCAACGAGTGCGCAAACACTGCAGCGAGGAGGGTGTCCTCCCTGCCGTTTGATCCTAACACACCTCTCCCAGCGTCGGACTTTACGAGGGTTTTCCGAAATGCACTCGTTCGGCGGTGGCAGCGCCAGTGGGAGGATGTGTCCGGGAACTTCCTGAGAACGTTTTGAAGCCCACAATTCGTCAGTGGCCTTCCTCCTGTCAACGTGATCAACGCTTTGAAACCGCCCTGGTGCGGTTTCGTATTGGTGCGGTTTCGTATTGCCATTTTTACGTTTGAAGCCCACAATTCGTCAGTGGCCTTCCTCCTGTCAACGTGATCAACGCTTTGAAACCGCCCTGGTGCGGTTTCGTATTGGTGCGGTTTCGTATTGCCATTTTTACGGCAGAACTTTCTGCTATTCTCTTGGCTTTTCGATTCCTTTCCCAGCAATTATTCATGTCTTTTGTCATTTATTCGGACTCCCGCAGCGATCTTGGGGCCCTATCCTCACTCGTCTCCCGGCATCCGTTGGAGAGAGAGATCCAGGACTGGCTTGTCCTTCTGGCATCACGTCCTAAGCTGGTCGCCTTTTGTTGAGTACTTTCCCACGCCAGTGTTCCGGGCAACGAGTGCGCAAACACTGCAGCGAGGAGGGTGTCCTCCCTGCCGTTTGATCCTAACACACCTCTCCCAGCGTCGGACTTTACGAGGGTTTTCCGAAATGCACTCGTTCGGCGGTGGCAGCGCCAGTGGGAGGATGTGTCCGGGAACTTCCTGAGAACGTTTTGAAGCCCACAATTCGTCAGTGGCCTTCCTCCTGTCAACGTGATCAACGCTTTGAAACCGCCCTGGTGCGGTTTCGCATTGGTCACACTCGTCTGACACATGGTCATCTTATGATCGGGGATCTTGCTCCCCTTTGCCCTTGCGGCATTCCTCTCTCTGTATCACATTGCCTCTTGGTTTGCCCTGTCTTTGCCAATGCCCGCTCCCAGCTCCTTCCTTTCTGCCCTTCAGACTCCACTCTTACTCTCTCTCTTTTTTGGGTGACTCCACACCTATACCAAATGACACACTTTGCTCCTTTCTCCGCCAGACTGGCCTCTTATTCTCTATTTAAGAGGACTTGAGTATCATTTCTTCCTCTCTCTACGATTTCTAATGCTTGCTCTCCCTTTTCTCACGATCTTTCTTCTGCTGCTCCTTCTCCACTGTTTCTCTCCCTATCTCCTCGCACTCTCTCCTTATCCTAGTATCGGCGCGGTATGACTTCGGCAGTCGAAACGCCGGTGAAGCACTGCTATTCAATTCAATTGGATGACAAAGATACCATTTATTGCGTTGTTAGCGGAGTTTCCCCAAACAAGGGTGTAGTACGTTATATAAGGAAGAATAAGAGTATGATGATAAAGAGTCAATAAAACCTGTTTAGGACTACATTTCCAAGTTCAAACATTATAGCAACGCTCCTTGAAATCTTTTTTGCGATATAATTTACATGATCACTCCATTGCAAATTTTTATCTAGCATTACATCAAGAAATTTTGTTACAGTACACTCCTTTATAGCGATTTCATTAACATTAATGAAGATATACATTTCTTTTATTAGTAAAAATAATGAAATTTGTTTTACTGGTATTTAGGAAGAGTTTATTGGTGGTCAACCATTTCATTACACTGATGAATTCTGAATTAAATATATTCTTAGCCGAATTAATATCTTTGAAAGGAAAAGACACAGTTGTATCATCTGCAAACATTATGAAGTTCAGTATATCAGATAAACGGGGAAGGTCATTTATACTGTACAGTGTGTCCGTAAAGTCATGGTGGGATTTTAAATAGCTATATTATTGCAACGAAACATGATAATGAGATGAAAAAAAGGCAAATTGAAGAACAACTCTAAAAGAATAACTTTATTTAACGTAGTTCGATATGGGCTCCTCTGGTAGCCCTGCAGACATCTAGGCGGTGATTCAATTCCAGCCACACGCCCAAGAACATCAGGAGTGACGGATGCGATAGCTTCCGTGATTCGCTCGTGCAAGTGATGAATATCCCTAATGGGTACACTGTACACGCTTTGCTTGACGTAACCCCACAAATAAAAGTCCAAAGGTGTCAGGTCCGGAGAGCGTGGAGGCCATGGCTTCTATCCTCCTCTTCCTATCCATCTCTGTGGAAATTTTTCATTAAGGAATTCTCGAACAACGTTGGCATAGTGCGGAGGAGCACCATCTTGCTGAAAGATGACATTAATGTCAATAAATTGGGGTACTGCAAAATGTTCGAACATAGCGAGGTAGTTGTGTGACGTCACAGTGGGTTCCGCGAAGAAAAATGGGCCAATCACTCGATCTCGTGCTAGAGCACACCATACATTAACTTTCGGGCTATTACGCTCATGTTCAACATAGGCATGTGGACAGCCTAGACTAACTACGAGATAAAGGTTAAGCTTAGCCTAGACTAACTACAAGATACAACTTTGAGAGTTGTTCTTAAATTTGGCATTGTTTCATCTCATTATCATGTTTCGTTGCAATAATATAGCTATTTAAAATCCCACCATGACTTTACGGACACACATCACCGCCTAGATGTCTGCAGGGCTACCAGAGGAGCCCATATCGAACTACGTTAAATAAAGTTATTCTTTTAGAGTTGTTCTTCAATTTGCCTTTTTTTCATCTCATTATCATGTTTCGTTGCAATAATATAGCTATTTAAAATCCCACCATGACTTTACGAACACACTGTATATATAAAAATAACAGTGGACCCAGAACTGAGCCTGTGGCACACCATGTTTGACAAGGGCTTTAGTTGAGCAAACCTTATTTACTGATACAAAATGATATCTATTGGACAAATAACTTTTAAACCAATCACTGATTGCTCCTCTAAAGCTGTAACAATATAATTTAAGTAGAATATTAGGGTCTATTACATCAAACACCCGACTCAAATCCATAAATATTTATATTTTTTTGTTCTCTTTAGCTATAGTTGCATTTTCCATAAGATTTAAAATAGCCATTTCCGTCTTTTTATTATTACGGAAGCCATATTGATTTGGAGGTAATAAATTGCAGTAATCTAAATATCGCTGCATTTTACTTTTTACAATTTTTTGAAAAACTTTGCTGAACAGAGATAATGAACACACCAGCCTGTAATTTATTGCTAGTGTAGGATCACCCACTTTAAAAAAGAATGTTATACAACCAGTTTTTAGGCATTGATGGGAATATTCCTTTGGAAATACTTTGTTTGATAATTTTAGCCAAAGTTACAGATATCTCATCTTTAACAAGTTTCAATATAGGTACAGGAATGTTTTGAATGTTATTTTTTGTATTTTTTAATTTACCAATATTATTTTGGACCTCAGTAGAGGTAGCAGGAACAAAAGAAAATTAATTTAGTGGGCTGAGTGGCATATATTCTAGAGGTGAGTGATCATAAGTAATTGTGAGCGAAGCTTATCCGCTATTGAAGTAAAATGTATATTTAAAGAGTCTGCAATAGTAGTATCATCAATAATTAATTCCTTTATTATCAACATTTAATTTCTCTATTCAATTTTTCTTAATTTGTTTTCAGAGAAGACTGTTTATGGTTGCCCAAGTGTTTCTCATGTTTCCTTTATGTTTGGAAAATTGATTGTTATAATAGTTATATTTTGCAATTTTGATTATTTTAGTTAATTTGTTTCTGTATTGAGTATATTGTATTTTAGGAATTTTGCTCTGTAATTGCAGTTTGAATAATTTATCTCTGTTCTTTATTGAAGTGATAATTCCTGGAATGATCCATGGATTTGCGACACTTTTGGGCGAGTGTTTTTCTCCTTAAAGGAAAGCAAATATTAAAACTATAGAATAAGGTGAGAACTTTTTCGCAGGTGGACACATTTTCCAAATGCTGGAGCACAGGCGGGCACACACAAAAATATAAAAAATACATAAAACAAACATTATTATTATCTGGTTTTAACTGCAATATTCTTTCTATTAACCGGTCTCTAAAACCTTATCGGGGGCTACTCGCTGGCACACCGAAATAGCTTTGCGGGCACAAATGTGCCCGTGTGCACAGGTTTGAACATCCCTGAACTAGATGCTACAGAGGTGGAGGAGATGAGAACAATGGTAGTAAAAGTTCTTGGGGGACAGACGGATGGAGAAGAGAACACAGGAAATGAGGATGACGATAAGGTCCATATAGAAGACGGGATAGAGGAACGGGTGGATGAGGACGGATCAAGCCTGGTACGAAAGAATGAGGACAGCACAGAAATGCGAGGCAGAAGGGAGGTAGCAGGGCGGGAAGGACGTCGAGTCTGAGTGAAGTTAAGACCTGGACGAACAAACCGGGACTGAACACTGGCCCTCGATTCCTGAAAGCTGACCATGTCAGACTCCCGAACAGACAGGACCTTACACTCAAATAAGTAGGCCGGATAGGAGGAAGAGGCGGCGGCGTGGTCACCTTCACAGTTGGCACAGCGGGAGGATTGGAGCAGGAGGAACCATGCGTCGGAGACGCGCAATTAAAACAAATACAAGTCTTACTGATGTGTCCGAATCTCTGACAAGTAAAACATTGACATGGTCTGGGGACATTACGGCGGACTGGAAATAGAAGATAACTGGCCCTAATATTCTCAGGTAGCAGAAAACTGGCGAAAGTTAGGATCAATAAGAAGGATGGAACCCTTGCACCCTGGACCATACGGGGTAGCCGGTAAACCCGGGTCATCTTCTGAGAAGAGAGGCGGGCGAGAAGATCCGACTGAGTATTCCAAAAGACGGGGGTCATGAACTAGACCCGTACAAGTGTTAAAGGAAGTGTGGGAGGTAGTCCAGGGTAGCAGAAGCCAGGGTCGAGAGGGACGAAACCTTCTTGTACTGGGCCTGGCGGAGACTTTTACAACAACAGAGCCATTGTTCTGGAGCCACATCTGTCAGGGATCAGCACAACGAGAAGTGAAGTCATCATAAACCTCAAAAACATCACGCTGTGAGAGATGTGGAAAAACGGAGAACCAGAAGCCATAAGTAGTCAGGGTCAGAGCCATCAGCTCCTACGAAAGGGTCGAGAGACTTGTGGGAACAAGACGTACGAGAAGTCGTAGAATGAGTTGAACGCAAGTGTTCTTCTAGTGGTAGAGGACTCGAGGGCCTGGTCGCCCACCACCCGAGTACTAGAAGTAGGAAGTGTATCCATAAGCATAGAAGAGTACAGAAAACGGACCCAGGGGACGCGAGAAACTGCCTACCTGTAAAAAATGGAGGCAAAGCGCAGGGGGAGGGGGTACCTCGTCCCCAGGTGGCACACCGTTGGTTTAAAAATGGGACCCCGTCACACGAAAGTTTGCCCCCAAAGGCACAAAGACCCCAGCCCCCAATCCCACCGTCCCGGACACCCAACACAGTGACGCCATAAGGATGCCACCTCCGGAAGACAGCGCTGGAGACCCGTAATGGGAGTCAAAGTGGCTCTTAGTCCGGTTCCCCCAACAAGCCTGTCCAACATGGTGGGTGACCCCTTCCAAGGGCTGAGCTCCCCCAGACGTTGCCCACTGGGTCAGAACACGCAAGCTCCCCCCCTCTTTCCACACGACAAGGTTGCCACTTCGGGGGATACGAGAAGAAAACTATCTATCAAGACTACTGTCAAGATGCTCGTAAACCTCGCCATCACTCGTCTTAACCTCTGAGACCTTGGATATGACGCCGTCTTTTCAAGATGGAAAAATTTCATTCATGCCGTTCATTGATCGCCTATCGGTTAATTGTTAATGTTCAGCTGTGTCTATGTCTTGCAAGCTTGTCTTATAATTTAGCGTTTACTTATGCTGATCACTACATTGTTATGTTACCTATATGATGATAAGTTTTATTGGCAGGATATAAATCCCAGAACAGTATAATATGCTTGTCAATATAAAAGATAATTCAAGCAATAATACATTTAAAAACAAAAAAAAAATGATGACCTAAGGAGATAAACATAAGGCACGTCCTCAAATAAGTAATAATAATAGATAAAAAAAACTCCCACTGCTAAGACAACAAAATAATGATAATAGTGATAGTGATGTTAATTGGCAGGAGCAGATCCTCCAACCTAAAAAAAAAGAAGGGGTACAGTATCCATGAAGGTAATCAATGGTACAACCAATTAAGCACAAACTTTAAAAACAAAAAAAAAAGGACTATGGTAAAGAAATAATTATACACATAAGGAGACGAGAAATAGTAATATTTACCTATATATTACATATCTATGTACTCATTGATCATTGACTAATTTACCTATCTGTTTACTTTCAGCTGTTATGTAAATGTACCGAGCCTAATTTTGTGAATGAAAACCTAAAAAACAGTATCACTTTTCTGATAATAAACCCAAGGGTTGCAACAATCCCTGCTTGAATGTGCATTTCATTCTTCTTTTGAGGATTGGGATACGGGAGTATCTTATAGCTCATCAAAAACAAAAAAATTTCAGATCTGAGTATGAAATTGCAGACTTGCAGCAAATCCTAGACAATGTTAGGAACAGTTATCAAGGACTAAGTCCTGTGTGAAGTGCCTTCAAGCAACCCAAATATCTGGTTATTACTCACTGATCTTCATACAGCGAGTATGTGTGTATATATACAGGGTGGGCGGAAAGTAGCTCCCTAATTTAAATTACATATAAATTATGTATAAATTGTGATTGTAGTGTTATATTGTTATGGTGTGTTCTCTAAAGTGGTACAATTGTAACGGTAATCTTTTTTTCTCTAAAGTGTTCTCTTTGTGTTCTCTAAAGTGGTACAATTGTAACGTTCATTTTTTTTTTTCATTTCAGATTGAAGGGTAACATGGCTGAGCGTTTAACACTGCAGGAGCGTGCCCAGTTGGCGGCACGGTACGAAGTTTGGCAATCTGTCGTTCGAGTTCAAAGATGGTGGCGGGCCATTCACGGACCACGTGCCCAAGTGGACCCGAAAACAATCAAGAACTGCCACTCGAAGCTCATGACCACGGGGTCTGTGGCAGATGTTCGAAGATGTGGTCGCCCTTCGACATCCAGGGCCCAGGAGACGGTGCAGGCAGTTCAGGAAATGTTCGCACGGAGTCCACGAAAGTCAACTCGCCAGGCAGCTCGGGAAAGTGGACTCTCCCGCTACTCAGTGCGAACTGTGCTGAAGAAGGAGCTGAACTGGCGTGCGTGGAAGCCGCATTACTGCCAATCTCTCTCGGACGAGGACTGCGACATTCGCATGGAGTTCGGGGAAATCATGCTGGCTTGGCATGAAGACTGGCCCCATCTCTTCCGCAACATCCTCTGGAGCGACGAGGCGGTGTTCCACGTCGGAGGCTTTGTCAACCGCCACAATTGCCACTACTGGGCAGGAGAGGATCCCATGGTTACCGCTGAAAAACGGCAGAATCGGTTCAGTGTAACGGTGTGGTGTGGTATGACCTCAGATCAGGTTGTGGGCCCGTTCCTTCTGCGCAACATCATGAATGCTGAGCGGTACCTTGCTATGTTGCGAAACGAGGTCTGGCCGGTTGTCAGCACATGGGAGAACATCGACGATCTGATATTTATGCAAGATGGCGCCCCTCCGCACTTCGCTCTTGTTGTCCGTGAGTGGCTGGATGCCCACTTCCCTGGGCGTTGGATGGGTCGTCGTGGTCCACATCAATGGCCAGCCAGGAGCCCCGACTTGACACCGTGCGACTTCTTTCTTTGGGGGTGGGTAAAGGAAGAAGTCTACCGCACCAAACCGAGGACATTGGAAGAACTGGAGGACCGAATTCGGGAAGTCATGTCCTCCATCCCGCCGGAGTTCCTGCTAAAGTCAGTGGACGCCATTCCTGGGCGGCTCCAGAAGCTGGTGGAAAGGTTTGGAGCCCACATTGAATTTTAGAGAAAACCTACCATGTATGCCTACCTTTTCATATTATTTCTTCTGAAATAAATGGATAATATACGTATTTTTTTACCAATCCAAAATAGGGAGCTACTTTCCGCCCCCCCCCCCCAAATGCCACAAGAGTACCCAAACAATGATGCCACAAGAGCCCAAAACTGCTAGCTCTAAATTAAGTGAATTTTTCACTAACCTTACAATTATGAGATGCATACATACACATCTTAATATATACAAGCAATGCTGCATCAATCAGCTTAGTCATCATATCGCCTTGGGACAACAATGGCTCTTCCTCTTCTAGATTTTCTAACACTCCCCACCGAAGAGGCATTGTTGTCATTACCTTCTGCAAATTTAGCCAAGCCTTCTCCATGAGGCTGTAACTCAAATGTTTCATCTTGACTATCCGTGTTTTTGATGATTTCTAAAGCATAGAGTTTTTGTATAGGTCTCTCTAATTTTCCTCCTGAAGTCTTTACCAGTGCAGACCTAACTAAATTGTCTTTGCCAACAAACAACTCTTCAATTATGTCAAGCTTCCAGCATTGCCTTGGTCTTTCATTCCCAATCATTACCACTTCTCCCACCTTGATACAATTTGCATTGGAGCCCTTCACATTGCCTGATGGGTAATAATTGAGTTCTGGCAAGTATTCTATCTGCCACCTCTTCCATAACTGATCTTGTAGCTCTTCAAGGTACTTGAACCTTCTGGTTAACTTTTCTCGAGTGCTCTGGATAGGCTATAAGTCTTCTGGCAAACTGGGGCTTGATGTTAATCGTTTACCACAAAGAAAATTATTTGGTGTCAATGGCTCTGCATCCTGCATACTGTTATAAACAAAGGTGATAGGCCTACTGTTCACCATTGCTTCTACTTCACACAAAACAGGGCAGAATTCTTCTTTGCTCAAATGAGCATTAGCTAAAAGTTTCTTTAATGGACACTTTACACTTCTCACTAGCCTTTCCCAAAATCCTCCCCACGATGGTGCTCTCTCAACAATAAACTTCTACTGTACCCCATGGTGTGAAAAGTAGGATTGGAATCCCTCCTCTTTTAGCAAGGACCAAACTTCTTGGAGTTCCTTTTCAGCCTTTTTGAAGGTTTTTGCATTATCCAGTATGATTTTATTTGGGAAACCCCTTCTGTTCACAAACCTTTTAAAGGCCAAAAGAAATACATCACTACTTAAGTTGCTTACCAACTCCAAATGGATTGCTCTGGTGGTAGCACATGTGAAAAGACATATAACCTTTGTTAGACTCCCCTTGCTCATACACATAGACTGGACCTGCGAAGTTTACTCCCACTACATCAAATGGGGCAGTATAGAGACACCGTTCTCTTGGAAGTGGAGCCACCTTTTCATAATAAGGCTTTGCACTCCAACGCTTGCAAACCACACATTTATGCAAGACCTTTTTTACTACTTGTCTAATTTTGGGAATACAAAACTATTGTCTGATCTCTATCACTTCTCTAACTCCAGCATGTACAGTAACAACTTATGATGAGTATCCAGGATCAAAAGTTCCACAAAGTGCCCCCAGAAAGTAGCAAAATTGGATGTCTTTTCTCCTCTGGAAGCCCAGAAAACTGTAGTCTACCTCCTACTCTCAATAAATCCTGATCCAAAAACACATCCAAACCCTTGAGAGCAGAATGTGTTGGTAGAACCTGTAATGGATGGCTGGTGAGCAATTCCCTCTCTTCACCAAATTTTTCCTTCTGCACATATCACCCAGTATTGCCTGGCTTGCTGAATCTCCTTACTGTTCAGAATTCCTTCCCTTCTTGTTTCCCCTTAATGATGTTTGTAAATCTATATACCCATGCTGTCACTCTTAACAACCTTTTCAGACTGCTAATGTCCTCAAGCCTCAATATGGGGTCCTGCTGCATAACTTGACAACTGTTCACAGTGCATTTTCTCATTTCACTCACCCATTCTTCTTGAGCCTGGCATTCTCCTACAATAGGCTGATTAGAAGGCCAGTTTTCACTTCCAAGTTTTAGCCACTCTGGCCTATTCCCCCACAAACTTGACTGTGCAAGATCTTTCACTGAAATTCCTCATGTTGGTAAATCAGCTGGGTTTTGGGTGCCTGGACAATGCTTCCATTGCTTGGGATGTGTGCGCTTGAATTTCTTCCACCCTATTAGCAACAAATGGTTTCCATTTCCTTGCCTGGCTTCTTAACCAGTGCCAAACTATAGTGGAGTCTGTCCAATAATAGTTTGGAATTTCATAGAGGGCCAAAGACTTTTGCACTGTAACTGCAAGCCGACTAGCAATAACTGCACCCATCAATTCCAACCTTGAAATAGAGAGCCTTTTCAAAAGTGCTTCTCTGCTCTTTGCAGCAACCAACCTGCAACTTACTTCCTCTTTGAATGTGCCTCTTATATAAATATAAGTTGCATAGGCTTCCTCACTTGCATCACAAAAGATGTGCAGCTCCAAATTGTCTGGACTATTGTTCAACTCTCCAAAGTACCATCTTGGGATTTCAATGTCTCCAAGATGTGCCAATTCTTTGAACCAATATTTCCACCCTACCATCATATGATCAGGTAACTCTTGGTCCCAACTAAGTCCAATTTCCCAGAGGCTCTGAAACCAAATTTTTGACTATCACAAATGGAGCCAGGAATCCAAGAGGATCAAAGACCTTCAAAGCCAAACTAAGAGCTGTACATTTTGTCCACTTTGTCTTATTCTCAGCCAGCTCTACTAAAGATTTCCCATTGAAGGTAAACAAATCCTCTCCTTGCTACCAAACAATGCCTAGCACCTTTGTCTCTATTGCCCACAACTCCTTAATACCAGAATCCTCAATACTTTCTGCTGCATCAGGTCCTACACAGGACTGACTCATAAATTCTTGTAATTGAGAATGATTGGTCTGCCATTTTCTAAGCTCCATGCCAGCCAGTGATGGGCAAGATACTTGGAAATTGTATCTGAGATACAGATACAAGATACCCAACAAAAATGTATCTGAGATACAGATACAAGATACTAGAAAAAACTGTATCTTCAAGATACAGATACAAGTTAAAGATACAAGATACATTTTTAAGATACAAGATACTTTTGAAAGAATAATTATTTGAGTTTAGTTTCACCTGGTGAGCCATGAGCGCACGAGTTGTCTCATTCAATTGTTTATTATTATATTTTCTGGATATAAATAAATGCCAAATCAATGGTACTTCATATAGTGATATAACTAAAAGGAAAGCACAAAGTAAATATGTATAAATAATCCTGAAAATTTTTAGGTATGGAAAAATAAAATAAACCACACTTTTTCAATTTATGTATTTCAAATAAATTGTTAATACAGGTATGCTCAGTTACCTACTTACGAAGGAAAAAAAGTTTTCCTCATAATAAATATATTTGCAGGAATAAGCAAATATATGTATAATTCCTGATTTTTAATCAAAATAACAAAGGACTCCTGTTGAATTATTTATAATATATTCATAAATTAACAAAGTAAACAAAATATAGTGGTATTTGATTAAATAAGAAAGGATTCCTGTTGAAATATCTATAATCTATCCGTAAATTAACATATTTCATGAATAGTTATTAGCGTCTCTATTTAAAAAGTATCTTATGAAAGTATCTTTGAAAGTGTATCCCGGGATACAAGCTACATGACAAAATGTATCTTAGATACTTCTCAAGATCCTCCAAAAATAAAGTATCTAAGATACGTATCTTGTATCTTAAGATACTTTTTGTATCTTAAAATACAAGATACTGCCCATCTCTGATGCCAGCCTCCCTCATTATAGCTCTAGCCTCCATGAATATCTGTTTAGCCATTTCTGTATTATCCATGGAACACAACAAATCATCAACATAAAAATTTTTCCTTATGTGTTCAATAGTGTTAGGATAGACTTCAGAATATTTCTTAAAATGGTACTGCATTGTAGCTGCCAACAGAAATGGACTAGAGCTGAGGCCAAACAACACTGACTTCATTCTATATGCTTGAACCTTAGGTTCATTTTCCAACAAGTCTTTCGTATCCACCCACAGATACCTTACTGCATCTCTGTCCTCTGGTTTTAACTTTATCCGCAAAAAGGCTTGCTTCACATCTGCAGTCAATGCTACTCTACGAAACCTGAATCTCAGTAACAAGGAAAATAAATCTGCATTTAAATTTGGCCCAGCATCCAAACAGTCATTCAAGGACACACCACTTTTGTCCTTGGCTGAGCCATCAAAAACTACCCTCAGTTTGGTGGTAGTTTTGTCTCGCCGTACCACTGCATGGTGTGGCAGATAATGTGCCTCCTGGCTCACCAACTCACCTTGCACCCTTTCAGTATAGCCCTCCTTTACATAGCTTAGGATGGCCTCATTGTATTCAATTAACGACTCCTCATTTTTTCTTAGCCTGTGCAATGAAGACTCCAACCTCCTATTAGCTAGCTGAAGGTTTGAACTGGGTTTGCAAGAATCCTTCCAAGGGAGGCCAACTTCATAGCATCCATCTCTAAACCCAATCCCTTTTTCAAATTGCTCTAAAACATCACTGTTCACTAGACTCGCCTGCTTCTCCTGTTTGTCCTTTATGCCAATGGATTCAAGTTCCCAAAACGCTTTCAAATGCCTTTCCAAACCATGGCTGTTCTCCTCAATCTTAACAAAAAGAGCTTTAACCTCCATTTCATTGCAATAGCTCCCATGTAGCATCCAGCCTAGCTTACTTTCAATAGCTACTGGACCTCGAGATGTGCAGACAATATTACCAGTGGGGCAGTGATGAAGTCCCAATAATTAATAGTCAGCTCCAACCAAAAGACTAATATCTTCTGTTCCTTCAAACTTATTATTGCCCAAATTAATTCCTTTAACTTGCAATTCTTGGACACATGCCATATCTAAACAAGTAGTGGCTGGAGCACAAAGTTCCTCAATCTCTACAGCTTGGACCTTGATAGTGGGACTTTGTGGTAACAACCCCTTAACCAGAACTTCTACCTTCTTAACTTTGGTTCGGTTTTGAACGGAACCCCCAAACCCAGAAATTCCTAAATTTTCCCTCTTAAGTTCTTTAAACTTCAATTTTCTGGAAATTCTGGTCTTAATAAAGCTACACTGGCTACTACTATCAAACAACACTGACAGTAGCTTCTCCATCATTCCCAATTAATAAGGCTGCAGCCGTTTGTAATAATCCCCCTTTACTTTTATTCCCTTTCATAGCAGTGGCATGTGCCACTGATCTCTCTACTTCTGGGGTAGGCCTACTAGGAGTGTTTTCACACAATAATGGCTGATGCCAGCCATGGCATTTTTTGCACAAAATTTTAAACTTACAAAACCTTGCTCTGTGACCTTTCAAAAAACATTTAAAACATGCTGTGGACTTAGTTACCCTGTCCTTTCTCTCCTCAAAAGGTAAAGCCTCAGCCACCTTACATAATATGACTTGTGGTTGCCTTCGCAAAATATGCATTCCTTGATTCCCTTTAATTTATTCTCAGAGGATGCATGTAGAGCTGACACTGTACCTGGGCTATTCCTTTTTGTAGAAACTTTGGTGCTGTGCCTGCCTTTGTCCTCTTGTTTAACATCCCACTGTGCAAACCCAATTCCCTCTCGTCTTGCTAATTCGGTGCTTAAAAGACTTAACATCTGCTGAAGGGGGATGTACACATGTTGTATAGTGTCTCCCCTACTTAATTCAAACAAAATTGAGCTAGGCAATTTAGACTCCAGTATAGTGACCAACATTATACCATACCTTTCCATTCCTACACCCAAGTTGTCCAGGGACCTAGTTCTAACTTCAAATTCATCATATAACTGCCGTAACTCCTTGACACTATTGGGATTATTAACAGGAGGTATAGCTAAAAGTTCGTGGAGGTGGCTTTTAATTAAGATCTCTGGCTTACCAAACCATTTCTTCAATATATCCCAAGCCACATTATAATTAGCCTCTGTTAATGCTAATCCTGCTCTTGTCTTTGCTGCCTCCCCTTGCAAGAAGGACTGCAAATAATTAAACTTCTCCATCGCACTTAACCCTTGACTAGAATGAACTGCTGATTGAAAACTGTCTGCCCATCCTTGCCATTCCTGATACTCCCAGAAAATGTTTTGAGTACAAGCCTCGGTAATTGAACTGCAGATCTGTTAACCCTCAACAAATGGTGTTTGTGAAGTTAAGGTTATCTCTCATTATTAGACCTGGTCTCTAACTGTACTGAGCTGCTGAACTCTTTTATTCTGTGGCAGTGGCATACTTTAATTATATCATCAATAATCTCTTCAAAGTAAATTATGTTATTTTCTATTTCATCCTCTTCTATAAGAGCCTCAATTTTAACATTTACTTCGCTTAGAGCAACCTTTTTAGTTTCTAATATGGAAAGCTGCGCAGTCACTAAGCTTAAATCCTCTTGCTCTATGGCAGAACCTATAATGGCAATGACCTTTGTAATTAGACCTTTGTAGGCACTTCTTTTTTTAAACTTGTTCAATTCAATTGCACTCATCTTCAATGCAAACAACAATTGGGCTCAATGCCAAATAAGCTGAATTGGCAGAAATACTTAACCAAACTGATTAAACTCAAATTTTGCTTTTTTCATATAAACTGAATTGCTTGGTTGGGGTACTGACCAACCACCAGTATGGAATACCAAATTTTCCACCCAAGTAGCTGGCACACTGAAGTCTGCAACCTTCGCCTACGAATAATAAACCAAAATTAACCAAACTGGTAAAAATGTAGGCCCAAAACAATGACAGATGAGTGGCCAAGTTTCGCAAATGGGCGACCAAACTTTCTACCCTGGGACCTTAACTCAATTATGTTCAACCCCTCTAGGCCTAACTTGGGCTACAATTTGCACAATCAGAACTTTGCCGGAAAATAGTCACTGACTCAGTCTTGGGCTAGAATCAGGTTTCGAAAGACCATTTTTTTTTTTTTTTTCAGAATCCGAGCTGAGCTGTGAATGGCCAAGCTCTGAAAGGCCAGTTTAACCTACAGCCCAAGTTAAGCTAGACTAAAAACTTACGGACTTGGGGGTCCTATTAGGTCCTACCTCAGAGTTGCTGACTCGATGTGGGCCTACCTTAGGCCTCAGTTGCATAAAATTAAGATAAAAAACAAAAGGGGCACTATTTATGGTCTTCCTTCTAAACCTTGCAACAACAACACAACCTGCACCATTGCATGATGCAACAATCTTGTATCTAAACAACCAAACTGAATTGCAAGAGAGCTCTCTGTAAGACCACGCCCTGTAAGTGCCGCATACAACAAACGAGTAGGAAGGACACACAGTCAGTGCCCCCCAAAAAATGATGCCACAAGAGCCCAAAAATGCTAGCTCTAAATTAAGTGAATTTTTCACTAACCTTACAATTATGAGATGGATATACACACACCTTAACTTAATATATACAAGCAATGCTGCATCAATCAGCTTAGTCATCATATCGCCTTGGGACAACAATGACTCTTCCTCTTCTAGATTTTCTAACAACCCTTTACCTGTTGTAACTCCTATAAGAATAAGAATCTTTGTAATAGTGACTTCTCTCTATCTATGTACTGCTATTTATTTATTCATGCTGTGGCATTCTGTTTCCACTCTAGCTGTTGCTCTTCAAATACAATCTTCATGTATTTGCTCCTACTTTTTCTTGCAATAAATGTTGTTGGTGTTACCACATTTTCCTGGTTCTGGAAGGCTGTTCTTTGCCAGTTTCATTATAGAGGTCTGCTATAAAAGATTGTTTTCATTGTGATTACAGAACAGCCAAATTTTGTTATCCCTAAAGGTCTTCAGTTATTGGCCAATGTTTAACAATAGTTGAACTATAAAAAGTATTTCAGTCAAGCCCTGACCCATAGCCTTCTATGGAAAAACTACATATGTCATACAGTTTACGGCTTAATTCACACCCAGGCCTAAACACACCTACAATGTGGTACCATATTCTGTCCTTAGGTTTTAGAATGAAGCCCATTGGGAATAGCTAAAATTACGATAGGTGGAACAAAAGAACAAAAAAACATGTAGGAAAAAAACATCAAAGGAAATGTATAACTTGGGGCCTAGTTGGAAGCATTGCTTTAGGTATGGAAGAGATTTTAATCTTTCAACAAGTTCTGAGTGAATAAATAAAACAGAATAGGTCTAGCCCAGTAAAACATTTTGGCAGTGTGTTTGCCTGGGTTGATTAAACTGCAGCAATATATGCCTTGCATAAGCTGACTGCCAGACCAACAAAAAAAAAGTAGGCAACCACAAGACCTTATTTAGTGGAAATTGACCAACAACAAAAAGTATGATATTTTCCTTTTACCATTGGGTTATGCTGAATAAATACCCAAGGCAAACAATTTTAATAATTTAATTAAAAACTAATTAAGGTCTTTTTGAAGACCTACACATACACACTTACTTTTTAACGAAATAGTAAGCATTTTGTCATCAACGCTAGGCATTAAATTTGCTGGAAACTTTCATCAGATCACCAGGTTCATGGGTGTAGCCAGCAGTGCTGTGCTCGTTACTTTATAAATGTAATGCCGTTGCCATTACCGTTACTACAGTCTAAATTTAACACCATTATTGTTACAGTTACCATTTTTAACCCTCAGTTAGTCTTCCGGGATATTTTTGGACCCCATTAAAATCATAACAATTGTCTTCAATAGATGGTAGCACTTACCGTGTTGAGGTTCACAGTACCTTCCTGTTTCCTACAGCTGAGTGTTGAGGTATAGGCATCGTAGTCACCCACCAGCAGCGAAAGGAGGAGTACGTCGATTCTTGTGCTTGGGGTCCAGCTAGACCCCAGACGACCAAACTTAGGTATGTTTTTTCTTTAAGTACTTTGGTAATATTTTAGTAAATATTTCATATATTCAATCATTTTAATTATACTTTATAATAATTATAAAATATAATATAATAATATATATATAATAATAATATCATAATAATATAATAATAAATATAATAATATATATATTTTTATATTTTAACATTTTTTTAGTTGTCAGCATGGATAGTGACAGAATTTTACAACTACTGGATGAAGCACCGAGTCACGAGATCGTGGGAGGTGTCATCGGATGAAGTTGATAATATAGAAGAAAGCGCACATGAATCTCAAACTTAACAAAGTGAAAATACTAGTGAAGGCGAGGACGTAAGTGAGACAAGTAGTGAAGAGGAGGATAGGTTGCGTCAACCCCAAAGGAAGAGAGCCAGAACTGACAATGCATGGGTAGGGAAGGATAAAGTTACCATATGGAGCAAGGAAGTTCCTACCAGGACAGTGCGCACTCATGCTCATAATCTGTATAGTGGTGTTCCAGGGCCAATTGGAC
This sequence comes from Bathynomus jamesi, assembly GCA_023014485.1. Taxonomy (NCBI): domain Eukaryota; kingdom Metazoa; phylum Arthropoda; class Malacostraca; order Isopoda; family Cirolanidae; genus Bathynomus; species Bathynomus jamesi. Next base: position 87,713 of record JAJOZX010012136.1, read on the forward strand.
AAGCCATAAGGAAAGTGTCACCTTCAGATATATTTACATTGTTTATCTCTGATCCTATTTTAGATATCTTGATGGAGAGTACAAATGCTAAGATTGAATCAATTGCACCAAATTATGCTGATAAAAGTAAAACACGGCCTACGTGCAAAGCAGAAAGGAAGGCATTTCTGGGACTTCTACAGATCTACAGAAGCTAAGGCTAACAAAGACCCTAAGATCCACTCTAAGATTAGCCCGAGAGAAAGGAAAGAGTACGGGGTTAAGAGAAGAGAATAAGGGGTTAAGGAGGAACATCTATCACTCGTGGGTTAACATTCATTCAGAAAAAGAGAAAAAAAGACTCACCATCATCATTCGCCAGCCACTGCCGACAAGTCAGAAAAATAGTCTGAGAAAATAGGAGAGGGGTGAAAGATGAAAAGAAGTAAAATAAGAACGCTTACAAACCATGCAAACACAGTCTTAACTCACTGTCATACCATGCAAACTACAAACATGCAAGAAAAGAGAGTTACAGACATGGAAAGTAAGGAGAGGTTAAGGAAAAAAGAAAAAAGAAAAAAAGAAAAAAAATAGGTAAAGTTAAACAAAAAGTGGGTTAGTTAACGCTACGAGCTACAACTACGTTCGTGTTAGTCTAATTTTTTTTTTTTTTTAATTTTATTGCTGGCATCACACGCTGGCATGTCACAAGCTGGCATTTATTGTCAACAGACTCACCCCTGAGCACCACCACCAGAGCTCCAGTTGCTAACTTTGGTTTTTTATTTTAAACAACGTTAATATTTTTAAAATGTCTGTCAAGACGGTTCTTAAACATATTAACGCTGGTAGAATGAACGACTGACACGGGAAGATTATTCCATTTATTTAAACGTAAAGAAGTTTTTAGCGATATTAGTAATGAAACGTCTGCCACGCAACTTAAATCCGTTATTACGAGTATTACTAATATCGAAAGTGAACAATTTGTCAAAATTTACGTTATCGATGTTATTAACGATTTTGAAAACTTCAATAGCTCCCCCCTTAATCTCCTAGTTTCGAGTGAATACGGGTCTAACCAGAGCCGGATTTAGACGTGTGGAGGCCCTGGGCAGCCTCCATGTGGAGGCCCCCCTACTTTAGGGAAGACATAATTGAAGTCATCCATAAGATTCATAATATAATTAACATACATACACTTTCAAAACATCGTGCACTCTTGTGTCTGTCCATTCCACTCATTTCTGCAAAAAATGAAAGCTCGGGTTACTCGGGTATTCCATTATAGTGAGAGTAGGCCTAAAAGAGTAATAAAAACAAAATAATTGGTAAAAGTTTATGTACTACAGTGGTATTGGATGCGCGTGTTTTTTGTTGATCATCTATCGGGTTTTTCTAGTTTCGGGTTTTTCCTATTTTGATAATGGCTTGTCAATATGTGGAGGCCCCCAAGATGTGGAGGCCCATGGGCAGCTGCCCACTTTGCCCACTCCTAAATCCGGCCCTGGGTCTAACTCTTTAATCCTATCTTCATAAGGCTTATTGCGCAATGACGGAATCAGTTTCGTGGCACGACGTTGAACCCTTTCTAACCTATCAATATCCTCACGCAAGTATGGGCACCAAAACTGAACTGCATATTCTAAATGAGGCCTGACTAGGGACTTGTAAAGGGGCAATATAATATCCTTCGATTTAAATTCGAAATTACGCGCTATGAAGCCTAACATCCTATTAGCTTTTGCGCAAGACTCCAGGCACTGGTTCCTAACCTTTAAATCCTTAGATACGCGTACCCCTAAATCTATTTCCTCATCAACACTCGCTAACTCCCTATCATCCATCGCGTACGTGTAATTATTGTTGCGAGAACCTATATGCAAAACTTTACATTTGTCTACGTTAAATTGCATCTGCCACTTATCTGTCCACTCCATAATCCTATTTACATCGACTTGGAGCCTATTTCTATCGTCCTCGTTAACAACCTTACCACCTATTTTAGTATCGTCCGCGAATTTTGACACGTTACTAGTCAATCCTACATCTACGTCGTTAATGTAAATTATGAATAGCAATGGGCCTAACACTGATCCCTGTGGGACACCGCTACCTACATCTAACCACCCCGATTCACTACCATTAACTACGACCCTCTGTCTCCTAGCACGAAGCCATTCTTCTAACCAGTTAGCTACCTGACCGCGTATACCGTGCGCTTTGACCTTCGCAATTAGTCTCCTAGGCGGAACTGTATCGAACGCCTTTTTAAAATCTAAATAAATAACGTCAGCTGTTCTATGCCTATCGTATTTGCGCACTATTTCGTTATAAAATTCTAACAAATTAGTTAAACAAGACCTATGACGTCGAAACCCATTCTGACTACTATTAATCAAATCCCTACTTTCTAAGTGATCGATGATACGATCCCTAACTACGGATTCCAAAAGTTTACCGACAATTGACGTTAAGCTAATGGGCCTATAATTGCTAGGTACTGCGCGGTCGCCTTTTTTAAAAATAGGCGTGACGTTAGCTAATTTGAAGTCTTCAGGAATAATCCCGGTTTCGAGTGACTGATTAAAAATCTTCGTTAAGGGGCCTACGATAACGTCTTTCAAATGTCTGGGATAAAAAGCGTCAGGGCCTGGAGCCTTGCTAACTTTTAGCCTATTGATATAATGCGCAATCTCACCCTCGTAAACAGTTATTTCATCCAAAATAGTCTCGCTACTAAATGGAACGATATCGTCCACGTCGGGGACATTTACGTCTTCTACGGTAAAAACTGTCGCAAAAAAGTTATTGAAAATACCCGCCATCGCCTGAGCGCCAGAAGCCAAAGCGCCATTAACATCCACTAGAGGGCCTATGTTATCTTTTACCGGCTGACGATTATTAACGTATTCAAAAAACTTTTTTGGATTATGTTTACTATCCGCAGCTATAAGTATCTCTAAATTACGCTTAGCATTCCTAACTGATCTTTTAACCTGACGTCTAAGCTCGATATATCTATTAAAGTTAGCTGCTGTGTCATTGCGCTTATTAACCCTTTGACGACCGGTATACGTTTCTTTGAACTTAAAGGTTTCGGTGTTATTGGTATTCACAATTAGATATGTTAGTAACTATAGTCACTTAAATGACCCATTTTGGGGTTAATTTTCCAACAACTAAACGATACCTATATAAACATTTAGATGTATTTGTAGAAACGTTGCATCATTGTACAATTTATATTATTATTTCACTGGGACACATATGTCCCGTGGTCCTCAAAGGGTTAAGTCTATACCCTCTATTACGCTCGTTTATGAACTCGCCTATTTCCCTAGTCCACCACTTCGGCCTACCACGATTTCTAGTGCGCTTGGGCCTACGAGGAATAAACTCCTTCAATATTCCTAAAACTTTCTTTAAACGCCACCCAACGCAAATTTGTCATATTACCCATAAATAAGTTATCCCAGTCCACTACTCTCATCCTATCCGCAAAACTATGAAAATTAGCCCTACGAAAATCAGGGACTTCTATGACATTACTATCCTGTGTGTTTCTATCAATAACTTAAACCTAAGAATTTGATGATCATTACATCCTAAACTCTCGCCTTACATTCTCGCCGTTCGTCATCACCAAATCTAAAATATTGTCACCGCGTGTTGGTTCGGTAACTATCTGTCGTAAAAAGTTATCGTCCATAAACTCAACCAATCTCAAACCCTCCTCATTACCAGTAAAATTCTTGTAATTAACATTAGGGCAGTTAAAGTCTCCGACAATTATACTATTCCGATTGTCAATAAAATTACCAAGAAGTGAGTAAAATCTAGTATCTGAATCGAGGGGTTGAACGGGAGGTCTATAAACAACAACAAAATTAAAACTAATACTACGCGCCCTAACTTCAACACATATCGCATTAATTGCTGCCGGAAAATCTAACTTAACCTCGATAGCCCGAAGGGAATTACGAATGTACAGCAAAACGCCTCCACCAAACCTATGTAACCTATCATTAGTATAGAGTTTAAAACCTGGTATATCAAGTTCCCCCAACAAGTCCCGAGTCACGGTATTTAACCAAGTTTCAGTGATAGCAACTATATCATAGTTGCCGGAATAAATTATTGCCTTAAATTCATTTAATTTATTTCTAATACTACATGCGTTACAATAAAAGACGTTTAAGTTATTTTGTACCACGGGCCCGCGTTTTAAACTATTTATCACGTCGGGCGCGCATTCCCCGAACCCACAACGTTTAAAGAAGGCTTCGACCTATACAGCTTTCGCACGTTTTCGTCTATTAACCTACCTAGCCTAGCATTACCTATTTCATTAAAATGCACCCCCATCTTTTATAAAAAGGCTAGGATCACTGAATTCGGACCACAGCTTTACGAAGGGTACATTTTCCTCAGCACAAATCTCTTCTAATTTATTATTAAAAAATATTGTTTTTGACGTAATCCTAAGACCCAACCGTGCCTAGGGGTAATACCTAGAACTAAAGACCTATCTGACCTCGCCTTCAGGGACCTAATTAACCCCCTATATCTCTCCAAAAGGTCAGGCACTCTCGTATCGGGCCTATACGAGTCGTTGCCTCCTACCATCGTCACCAACATTGAGTGACGGGAGGCAACATCAATCCTATCCATTCGTCTCTAACTCTGTCAACCCTGGCTCCTGGGAGACAGACCATCCTCCTCTTGGTTGGATGCCGTTCAACGAACTCTTTGTCCATGTGGCGCACTAAAGAGTCCCCAATTAAAATAGTTTCCCCCTCATTCACGTCCCTTTCCAAATGGGTGAAAGGGTTTGAATCCCCGATAGGGGGGGGGGATTCCTATCACCTAACGTACGCGGCCTAGCTCCACCCTTAACCTCTCTATATTCCTCGCTATCTACTACTCTCGGACTAACCTTAACCCCTTCCTCAACCCTATCCAACCTTCCCGACAAGCTACCTAAACTAGAAACTAGGTTACGCACCTCACCCTTCAAATTACTAACGCCTTCAACGTTAGTATTGGTTCGGCTTCCGTCAACCGTAGCCCTACCCCTGCCCTCATCAAGCGTTGCAAGTCTTTCGGTTACCTCACGTACACTGCGTTTTATGTCAACTAATTCCTCCATGAACTCGCAAAAGAAACAAACTGATCTATCGGTAATCGCCATAGGACCACCGTTATAATCCTTAAATTCCGAATACCACCGGTTTACCCTACACCTAACACACGACGCTTTCTGCGACGGCATCGCGCAGTTAAAAATTAGTTTAAACCGTTACAGGTATAAGTTAAATTAAGCTGGCACGCTATGAAAACTTCTAAATCGCTAAAAACCACTAATATTCAATTACTTAACTATAACAACGTGAATTTAAACGCAAATATATAAAATTCAAAACTATCCAAAAGTAAAATTCTCAGCAATATACAAAAGTAGATGCAAAATCAGAGAGCTCAGGAAATGCGTCCGTTCAGTGCAGAGTCTGGTGGTATGTATAGGGCTAATAGGATGAATCTGGATGATTTTTTGTGCACTGATGGTACTGGTATGCCATTGTTTCGGGCTTCCATGTCACTGGTTATGTTTAGGTTTTTATTGGCCAATCTAAGATTTGATGATAAAAGCACTAGAGATACACGAAGGACATCAGACAAGTTAGCAGCCATAAGAAAGTTATATGATTTGTTTGTTGGGGCTTGCAAAGCTAATTACCAGCCTACAGAATATGTAACAGTGGATGAAATGCTTGTTGCATTCAGAGGTAGGTGCTCTTTTCGGCAGTATATCCCAAGCAAGCCTGCCAAGTATGGGATAAAGATTTTAGCATGGGCAGATGCATTAACTTTTTGTGTGCAACATGGAAATTTATGCTGGTAAACAACCTCCTGGTACATATGTTGTTAGTAATTCTGCAGCATCTGTATTAATTAGGCTAATTGCTCCTATTTCAGAAACAGGTAGGAATGTTACATTTGACAACTGGTTCACTAGTTGTGAACTTGTTACAGATTTACTAAAGAACCATAATTATCAGTTGGGACTGTAAGGAAGAACAAGGCAGCCATCCCCAGAGTATTTTTGGATATAAAAGGCAGACCAGTGGAATCTAGTTTATTTGGTTATAGCAATGAAATGACACTGGTCTCGTACATTCCAAAGAAGAAAACGAAGAAAAATGTCATCCTACTCAGTTGTGAAAAATGCTCTGTATGAATTGGTCCACAATTAACCCACCCCTTATATCTCCAGTCTAACTATAGAGTAGATTAAGTCTAGCCCTGTAGGGGTCAGCCTAGAGATTCCGGAAATGGTCCAGAGCGGGCAGATAAATTGAGGTCCACAGTAGGATTCCTCACCAAATTAGGTTAGGGCAATCTACCTTCACCTTTGTTAAGCTATGAGTTAATGCTAGGTCTTAGGCCACAATGTAGGCCTAATTTGTCTGACCGAGCTTAATTTAATGCATTTAATTCTAACTGGGTTAAAAACACAATTAGTCACTTACTGCTAGTTATTAGAGTCCCTTTTCTCCTTATTTGTTTAATTGTTGAGAGCGTACTTGCTGGTGGGGATCGTTTTTCGTTGTCTGTTCTTCTCTCGTTCCGTCTTCTCGCCCCGTTCCTCGTTCTCCTTTGTTCTCCTTTTCGCGGGTCTTTTTTTGGTTGGTTGATCGGTAATGTATATCTATTACCGAGCACGCTCTTGTCACACAGTATATAAATACTAGTGTGGAGAATAACTCTGGTGAGCAACCAATTGGTTTCATCCACCCAGTTATTGACATAAAAGGAATTTAATAATTGTTAGATTAACTACCTACCTACTCAGTGAACCATTTTCGTTACCTCCCAACTACCCACTCATCAGTTTTCCATACAGTAGTATGCATCATGATGATGCAGTTGACCCCACATCAAAGAAACCTGAATTAGTATCGTTTTAACACAAAACCAAAGGTGAGGTTGACATGGCTGACCAACTCTGTGCATTGTACAACTGCGCGAGGAACAGTAGGCGGTGGCCATTGACAGCGTCTTCCAATTGCTGAATATAAACTGTGTTAACTCCTATGTTATACACAAACATAACAGCACACATCCACTCCCTCAGCGTAAATTCATCAAAAAATTAGCAATTGACCTCATAAAAGAACATATGCAAATGAGAATGGATGCAAAGTGTGTAAAACAGGGAGTCAAACAGAATATAGCCAAAGTGTTACCAAAAGCTGGACCATCACAGACTCCTAGTGTAGCTGAAAAAGGTCACTGCCATTGCTGTAACAGGTCCGATGACAGAAGGAGTAAAATTAAAAGCAGTATGTGCATGAAGTTTGTGTGCAAGCAGCACTGTGTAACTATGAATGTATGTGAAAGATGCAATGAGGATGAGTCACTTGATGACGACTAACTTATACTTACTTTATCATTATTATTTACTATTATTATACACACTGCGTGGGCCACATTTTGGGCCACAATGTAATGTTGGTTTATTCACTTAATAAATGTTAAAACTTTTGTTTTTTTTTCCCTAAAAATATAAAAGCAAGTATTTATTCTGTTGGGGTCCAATTAGACCCCAGAAGACTATTGATGGAAAATTTACTCGGAAGATTAACTGAGGGTTTAAAAAGTAACGAGTAATAGCACCGTTACTTCTAATGAAATGTAAATATATTATATATATGCATAGGTATATTATAATTTATATATACATAAAATATTACATTATATATAAACATTCACTTGTGCAAGTGTGTGTTGGTTTGTATCCACTGGTTAATGCATAGGCTATATAAGTCTGTACATGCATTCGTTGCGTTGTTATGACTTCTAAGGCTTAATATTTAAAAAAAAAGTGAAACAAAATTACTGCAAGATTTATTACTAGGAATTGCAACATAACAGAAGATGTAGCATACTACTGATACTAATTTACTAATGCTAGAATATACCAGGAAAGTTTAGTTTTGCAAAACAATAATACAAAATAGTGAAAATACTAAAGAAATGAATCAGACGAGTTATTGTGCATGGCAATGATAATTGAAATTTATTAGCTAAATATACAAACTTAAGAACTATTATTCAAAAGATCTTTATTGGCCTTTAAGAAAACAAGCTTCTCAAAAGTTGCATCAAAGAACGGGCCTCGTTTCAGATGCAGTATATCGTTCCCTACTGAAAAAAACGCACTCAATAGCGGCACTAGATGGTATAGGAGTGTTAAGTTTAATAAACATATTTTTAAAGTTAATGGATGGGAAGGATGCAAAGCTAACGTGCCGTGAAGGCCCAGATGAGGAATGAAACCTCTGTTGAACTTAGGTCCCTCCTTGCTCCAGGGTTCTTTGCCTTTTTACTTTGACAGTGCCGTCAGTGTAGGGGGAGAGGGTGGATGGGGGTAGGCTGCCAGCATGCACACCTCCCTCATAGTGAAGGGAAATATTTTTAACAGTTAATGAATAATGAGTGAGGATCAAAAGAAACTAATTGCGAGCTACAATAAAAAAGTAATGAGTAACGACTAATGAGTATATTTCCCTAAAAAAGTAACGTCGTTACTGAGTTACTTGATTTTAAATGTAACACTTACCACTACCATTACTAAAAAAGTACTGCGTTACATAACGGCCGTTACTTGTAACACGTTACTGCCCATCTCTGGTAGCCAGACATTCAAAAACTATACATGCGAGGTCATGAAAATTGAAAATAAATCAAACGTCACAAGAAAGTGTATTAAGACTATTTATTTACTTATAAAAAATGAATAAATAATGAGATAAATAAATAAATAAATACACAAATGAAAAACAAAAATGTAGACGAAGATTTGAAATAAATCATTAATTTGATTTAATAAAAGATGAATGCACTGCAACAGAGTTCTATTAAATCAAGTTCCTTGAGGATGGTGCTGACATTGATACTGATGTCCTGGTGAACACGAAGGGCGAGGCTCGTCAGTCACAGGCCAGTCATCTGGTTACGTAGATACGTCTTTGATCGGTGGAGAGCACTAAATTAGTGCTCAGCAGTGGCAACAGAGACTGGCATGGATGTTGAGATAGAATCCAACTGTGGCAACGACACCACCCTGCAGAGGGGGTGGGGCATCTGGGTGCTGGTAGTGTCTATATAGTGTCTCCAAGTGTCCAGTTCTGCAACCTCTGTTGTGAGAGATGGAAGCAGAGGCATGTTTTCCTTTTATGCCTTGCCACATGTCATCAGTCAATCTGTCAAAGGTGGAGAAGTCCAGTTGGGTGAAGAGATGGTTGAGGAAGGGGATGTAGGCATCCAGCCTCCAGTAATCTTTGGAGTCATAGGCTGGAGTGTTCGAGCACTGTGTCTATCATCATGCTGTTCAGAGATCTTTGGGAGCCATGTCAATGCTGCTGGCAGTAGCTCACATGGTGTTGTAAAATGCTGCATCTTGTCGTTTCTTCTAGGAGGAGGCTGACTAGTGTTTGTGTTTGTTGGAATGCACACATGAGGTTATAACTTGGCTCAATTTGAAATTTTAACAATAATTCTGAAATAAATATTAAAAAAGATGAGTACAGTTTTAGGTATGCACTTATCAGTGATGGCAAGATACTTGGAAATTGTATCTGAGATACAGATACAAGATACCCAACAAAAATGTATCTGAGATACAGATACAAGATACCCAACAAAATGTATCTGAGATACAGATACAAGATAGTCGAAAAAACTGTATCTTCAAGATACAGATACAAAATACTTTTGAAAGAATAATTATTTGAGTTTAGTTTCACCTGGTGAGCCATGAGCGCACGAGTTGTCTCATTCAATTGTTTATTATTATATTTTCTCGATATAAATAAATGCCAAATCAATGGTACTTCATATAGTGATATAACTAAAAGGAAAGCACAAAGTAAATATGTATAAATAATCCTGAAAATTTTTAGGTATGGAAAAATAAAATAAACCACACTTTTTCAATTTATGTATTTCAAATAAATTGTTAATACAGGTATGCTCAGTTACCTACTCACGAAGGAAAAAAAGTTTTCCTCATAATAAATATATTTGCAGGAATAAGCAAATATATGTATAATTCCTGATTTTTAATCAAAATAACAAAGGACTCCTGTTGAATTATTTATAATATATTCATAAATTAACAAAGTAAACAAAATATAGTGGTATTTGATTAAATAAGAAAGGATTCCTGTTGAAATATCTATAATCTATCCGTAAATTAACATATTTCATGAATAGTTATTAGCGTCTCTATTTAAAAAGTATCTTATGAAAGTATCTTTGAAAATGTATCCCGGGATACAAGCTACATGACAAAATGTATCTTAGATACTTCTCAAGATCCTCCAAAAATAAAGTATCTAAGATACGTATCTTGTATCTTAAGATACTTTTTGTATCTTAAGATACAAGATACTGCCCATCTCTGGCACTTATCAGTTATATAAAAAGCAGTAAGCAATAATTATCATCATCAATATGCAGATGAGAGTTAATTGTAATTATAGCATGTCAAAATAGGTGTGGTGTGTAAGGAAGTGGATCAGGTGGATTTTAGCATGAAATCTGGTATATGGCAAAATAGATTTGGGGCATGACACAAAGTAAACAAAAACAATGTCCTTCATTCTACCATAGGATGGAGTGTTGTGTTGGCACATCATAAGGTAAAATCAGTGAAGGCACTAACAGCTTGTCAGTTTGCCAGTTACTCCAGCTTGAATAGGTATAGAGGACAGAAGGGCCCACCCATGGACAAGTGAAAAATAGCCAGACAAGAGGAATTCCTAGTGGGTACTGGGAAAGATTGCAAGCTGGTACAAGTACAAAGTTCCAGAGAGTCAAGAGCATTGGAGGCTTCTCTAGAGTATCTGCAAGTAGAACAATCCATTTCAATTGTTGGTTGCCCAATAAAAGAAAACTAATTTCTCTGGAGATTAAGCACAAGGGTTTGAGGTGCAGAAATAAGGTTTATTAATTTAGTGTGGCATTCAAAAAGAGTTTCTGGTACATAAAGGTTAAGCATAAATGAAATACTGTACTTACAACTGGAGTTAACATTGGTATGGCCCTGCATGATGATGAGGGCCCAATAGTATTTTTTAGATCCTGGTGATGGGCACATGATAATTATATGGAGTACTACAGTTCAAGGTGTAAGGTTAATTAATTATAGTCCTCAAATCTATTTCATTGGTCTGTGTCAATTTATCAAGAAATTGTGGGCATACTTAACATGGATATAATCTCTGGAATAATATTAAGTAAGTTAAGTTAGGTATTGAGGTCTAATTGCTAAACTGTAGATACTAATCATTATTAAGATTCTCCACTGTAACAAATTGAGTCATTTTGTGCCAACCAAGTTAAATTTGAATGCAGGGGTAAAATTGAGTCATATGAAAATCAATCCCAGAGTAAAATTAAAGGATTGGCAAACTTGTGTAATAGTGTCTTGTTAGTATTAAAGTGTTCTGTTATATAAATTTATTTTTCTATTTGATTATTATTAGCCTGAGGTAGCAGTGAAAAGTCACATCAGCTCTATGGGATTACAATTCTAGTTGGTTGGAGTAGCTTAGTCACAAATCTGTGACAGTAATATTTCACATTCTCACATATTACTATTAATGCACAGCTGTGAATTGCTATATAATAAATCAATTTCCACAAATTACTAATAATACTGTAGTAACAACCAGTAACAAGTTTTGTTGGGGATAAGGCACGCATCAACCTTTACTGAGAATGTTTTAATTACTAAAGTGGTGTGCATAAACACGTATGCATATTTGTATAAAGTGGTAGAATCGAGATGCAAAGATTTTTAGTACAATAATATAAATGAAAAGGTGTTATCCAGTAACTGGTTGCAAATTTTTTTTTCTAAAAAAGACTACATGCACATGTGTATAATGCATATACCTAATTACACCACTGAGGTTGGAGGCACTTACCCATACACCTATATAGCAGGTACATTCTGCTCAGACATTGATTCTTGTACATCATTTTGTTCATAGCAAAGACCATTTTTTGTTTTAGTGTCTAATTAACTAATTTTCTCTTGGGGCCAGTTCACAAAACTGCACTGTTGGACTGTTGTGGCCAGTTAGTTTATTACTGTCATTTTGTTTTTAATTATTAGTTCAGATTTATAGATCATCTTTAATTGACTGACACATTCTTTGCCAGCCTTCCCTCTCATCTTCAGTACTCAAAATTTCCTGTTTTTTCCATTCCTAGATATGTGTTGGTAGCATCTCTTTTCCAGGTCTTTTATTTCAACCCCTTCTGCAATTTCTATTTTATCAGTCCATCACCCTCTCCTCATGCAGGATACATTTTGTACATTTGTCAAGACAAATTTCATTTTTATGTCATTTGAGTAGTTGTTTGGTTTTCCAAATCTCTGATTCTTAACAAATAATTTTATTTCAGCCATGGTTAATTGGTTTGGAAGGGTCTTTTCTTCTGGACTGAGATAGATTGTATCCTTTGTTTGATTTAACACTTTGGTGAGTGGGTTCAGTATGGAGGCAGAACATGAGTGGTCATAGGGTGCCCCTTGTAAATGTTTTAATTTTTATGTTTTGTATTTCCAACTGGCTTTCATTATGTTGGGAGTATGATGTCAGTTCTCCAATGTTCCATGTGGTCTTGCCAGTGTGTGATTCTCATTTGATGATCCTTGAGTGAAGGACAGTATCAAGAGTTGAAACAGTTAAAAGCAGCCATATTTAAATGAAGTGGTGTACACTGCTTTAGACAGAAGTTAGGTAGTTTGTCCTATCTGGGGCTTTTAAAATTGGAAAAATGCAGGAAACTTTCCTTTCATATCATCCTATCTAACCTTTACTTTTTATATACACTATTTGTTGGCACTCCATTCTCTTGCCTGTTCATCCATTTCTCATTGATGTGAAACCTTAAAGATTCTTCTCCATTACTACTATAGTTATTCTGTGGTGGTAAGTTTTCTACCTCTTATTTTTTTTAATTCATAAGTTTGGTATAGTTTTGTAGGATTTTCTGCAAATAAATTGCTTGGTTCTTAACATTTTTACTTAGTCTCTTGGTTTTTGATGTCTTGTGCTAGTGCTCTGATTTTAACTTTGTCTTCAATATTTTTTTCTGCATCTGATCCACTGTTGTAATGGTGTGTTTTTGTTTAATTTTTCTTATTTTCTTCTGTAATCTTGTGGCCCATGGGGTTTTCAAATATTCTCCAATCTGTAATGTTTTGCTTCTCAATTGCATGATCTCTTTTTGTAGGTTCGTTTTCTATGCAGGGGTCCTCTTCTGCTTTCTGTTCTAGCCTTGTCTTGGGGACTTGTGATTGGGGTTCTCAAGGGTGAATTCTTAAATGACACTGAAGAGGATATTTTTGTGATGCACTGTAAGAGCAAATCCTGCATTTAAAAGGTTTTCCCCAGTGTGAATTTTTAAATAGGACTGAAGATTAGATCTCTCTTGTACTGCAGTAACATTTAAAAGGTTTTTCTCGATTGGTTTATACTCGTTTTAGTACTTTTTATAGCTGTGAGTGGGGCTTCCACCCAAAGCCAAACACCAACTATGTCTGAACTTGGCCAAATGTTCATTTAAGGAGGGTGACTGTTCCTTTTAATGCCCCTATTTGGATTTCTATGGCCTAGAGCTGTCCTGGGATTGAATTCAGGTAAGTTGTTAAGTTGTTCATCGTACCTGTTGTGCCAACTACGATGGGGAGAATGGCAGCTTCTTTCAATTCCCAGTTTCTCTTTATATCGTATATAAGCGCCTGATATTTAGTGATTTTTTCACTCTCTATTCTGCTGAGGCTGTAGTCGTTTGGGACACTTACCTCAATTAGTAAGGCAACCCCTTCCCTCTTGTCCCACACTACGATGTCTGGTTTTACTGCTGAGTTTTCTAAGAAAGTGACTGGTGCAGGTGTATGGTCCCATACATTTTTACTGCATTCAGTTCTAATGCTATTATGATCTTCCAGTGGATATATTTACAAATTTTTTGGTGTCTGGCTGTATAGTACCCATCTACCATGAACACCCTACAGCCCGATATTAGATGGCCAACACTTTCCACCTCAGCATGACAGAATCTACATCTGTCATTATTACTTAGTCCAGCCATTTTATCAAACGCATTGTTAAGAGTGCAAGATCTTGGGCACCCAATATTAGTTATTCTCCATCATATTGCAGAACTCCTCTCCTTAGCCACTCCAATTATCCTTCTTTACTGTAGTCTTCCTTCTGTAGTTCTTGATAATATTTTCCAGCCCTTTGATGTTGTTCCCATTCTTCTGCATGTTTGGCCTGTTGTTCCAGCACAAAAGTTTTACAACTTTTCCTAGCTATTAATGTGGCTGGTGCTCTTTCAGTTTTCTAAGAAAGTGGCAGTTGGAATTATTTTGTCATAGTAGATAGTATAATGGTTATTTCCACTGACTGGTGCAGGTGTATGGTCCCATACATTTTTACTGCATTCAGTTCTAATGCTATTATGATCTTCTAGTGGATATATTTACAAATTTTTTGGTGTCTGGCTGTAGAGTACCCATCTACCATGAACACCCTACAGCCCGATATTAGATGGCCAACACTTTCCACCTCAGCATGACAGAATCTACATCTGTCATTATTACTTAGTCCAGCCATTTTATCAAACGCATTGTTAAGAGTGCAAGATCTTGGGCACCCAATATTAGTTATTCTCCATCATATTGCAGAACTCCTCTCCTTAGCCACTCCAATTATCCTTCTTTACTGTAGTCTTCCTTCTGTAGTTCTTGATAATATTTTCCAGCCCTTTGATGTTGTTCCCATTCTTCTGCATGTTTGGCCTGTTGTTCCAGCACAAAAGTTTTACAACTTTTCCTAGCTATTAATGTGGCTGGTGCTCTTTCAGTTTTCTAAGAAAGTGGCAGTTGGAATTATTTTGTCATAGTAGATAGTATAATGGTTATTTCCACTGACTGGTGCAGGTGTATGGTCCCATACATTTTTACTGCATTCAGTTCTAATGCTATTATGATCTTCTAGTGGATATATTTACAAATTTTTGGTGTCTGGCTGTATAGTACCCATCTACCATGAACACCCTACAGCCCGATATTAGATGGCCAACACTTTCCACCTCAGCATGACAGAATCTACATCTGTCATTATTACTTAGTCCAGCCATTTTATCAAACGCATTGTTAAGAGTGCAAGATCTTGGGCACCCAATATTAGTTATTCTCCATCATATTGCAGAACTCCTCTCCTTAGCCACTCCAATTATCGTTCTTTACTGTAGTCTTCCTTCTGTAGTTCTTGATAATATTTTCCAGCCCTTTGATGTTGTTCCCATTCTTCTGCATGTTTGGCCTGTTGTTCCAGCACAAAAGTTTTACAACTTTTCCTAGCTATTAATGTGGCTGGTGCTCTTTCAGTTTCTACTTCTCTCATATTATTCCCTCCAAAGTGCTGGGCCAGTTTAGTTATGGAAGTTTGTTGAGTCACTCTTGTGGTGTGATGCTCATGAACCAGAACTATGGTAGGGTTAGTAGAGCTCCTCAGATACTGCCCAATGCTGATGGTTGACAATCAGTGCAGCTGGTTAACCTCAGTCAATCCCATTCCTCCCAGTTTTCTTGGTAGGTACAATCTGGGAAGACACTGGTTCCTGTATGTTATTTTATTTAGAGTGAGGATTTTCCTGGTCTTAACATCTAGTTTGTTCAGTTCTAATTGAGGCCAGTCTATTATCCATATACTATAATTAATAACAGGGATGGAGAGTTGATTTATAGCCATTATTTTGTTCTTTGATGTAAATTGGGTCTTGCAGATCATCTTCAGTCTTCGCACATACTCTCCACTGATTTTTCTCTCACCACTTTCTTCTATTCTAAGGTATTTTGTAGGAACTATCCTCTTCCAAGTCCTTAATCTCAGTATCTCTTCCTAAATTGATGTTATTTTTATATTTTCTTACCTCCCCTAAGTGAACATTTAGCACATTATCCAATCCAAACTTCATTTTATGTCACCAAAGTACAGTGGGCCCTCATTGTTCACGAGGCTCACTGTTTGCGACTTTGAAATTTATGATGACCCATTTTACTACCATGTCTTGGTAAATTCGTGAGTGACTCAGAAAATTTGTGATTTTGTCTCATGGTGTCTGCAATGCTACCTACACAGGTCAACACAGGCTCAGTCACACTGTGCCTTTCACTGAGTGAGGTTGTGTCATTTTGTGCTCTTCAATGCCAGTATTTAGTGTGTTATTTGTTTATAAAATATTATTGCTTTACATAATAGTTTATGTAATATTACAGTAACGTTATTGGTTTTTATTAGTGTTTGATGCAAATCATTGTTTAATAATACGTATTGTATTGCTTTAGTATGTTCTGTGTTTATTTTACACTGCTATTCTTGAGCTTTTGGAACCAATTAGCCATTTTACATTGAAAATGGATCTTCTTGTTCGCAGTTTCATAATTTGTGACATTTTCCTCAGTCCCAACTAATCATGAACAGAAAGAGCCCACTGTATGTATGATCTGTAATAGGTAT
>JAJOZX010012137.1:0-105231 GCA_023014485.1 Bathynomus jamesi
AGCATCATTGGTATCCAAAGGGTACGGTATCATAGGTACAGTAACTGGTAACGTTTCCTATAGGTTTACGGCACACCATCGTACCCCTAAGTTCCTTCACGCCCCCCAGCTTCTGCGCCCGAAAATTGTGGGTGCCTACATTAGTTGGGGTTTTGTTCATCCAAACTACTAGATCCTTCAACGACTCAAAGTTAACACCTCCCGATTCGCATGGTTGAGCGTAATACCCTTTGCCTTCACGATATATTTCATTTCCTCCCCACCCTGACCCGTACCCATAAGTCTTAGGTCCTGTTGAGGCAAAAGAAGTCGGCGTATGCGTTGTCCCATACTCATCCTTGATCTCATCAGTGAGCTTCGCCGAGGAACTCCCAATAGTGGGCATGTATTCACCCTCCCTCTCTGTGAATATCACGCTATCTGTATCGGCATACAATACTACTCTCGGCCCAAGAGAATGCAATAGACCCCAAAGTTTTATACGGGCGTAGGCTGTTGTGAAGCTGGCCACAGGTATGTTTTTAACCCTTGAGGTATCTGTTGCAAATTTCAGTGTTGTTTTACTTTATTACGTAAGTATTCCTACATTTACGATCTCCATGACCTCTTTATCGGGGCATTGGCATAATCCCAGAGACATCGCTATAACTTTGTGCCAAATGAATGCTCCCTCTGCCGTATCTGCGCAAATTTTCCCCATAGACTGTTTAGACACAACTTTGCACTAAAGCGCTTGCCAGGATTCTTTACAATTTGGACACGATCAAGTTGTATACCTTCGCGGTCGCGGTAACGTTGAATATAGGCAGACTTTTCATCTTCGGTATCAACTCCTCGCGGATACCCTGATGCCTCAACCTTATCCTTCAAAAAGGTGTTTATATATGTGTGAAAAGGTTGGGTAGCTTCTGAAACCCTCCACACCTCATGTATCTTCAGTATTCTATAACCATGGCGCACGGCTAGGGCCAACTCAGGACTTTGTATATACGCCTCTGATCTTACGCTGGTGGGGTATATGGTTACATTCGCCGTTATCCTCTTCCGCGCACTTCACGCACAGGGGAAACATGAGCTTGTCGTCGATAACGACAGGTAAGATCGGCATCCATAAATTGCGTGGGGGGTACGTCTACGAAAGAGATCCCAAAGTAACGATCATTCAAATTTTTTGAAAATTCATTGATGGATGGTAGGCTAGGCCCCACCATTTCTCAGGAGCGCCCACGGGTACGGATTGCTCTTCATCACGTATGGGTATAAGAACAGAAATCGTAGTAATGGAGCTTCACGCCCTCCGTAGTGGGAAGTATAGTCTGAAAGGATTTGTACGTCCTCCAAACAAGCTATCACCACATTTGAGAGGATCCAGCACCATTGAACGCTTGATCGCTTTTATTTCCTCACGGTACACCTCGTCTGTCCCATCCGTGCATCATATTCATGCTCCACAAGACTTTGTGAGTGAACTGTGATCCTATAAGTTGATCGCGGGTGCGGGTCGAGCAAGACATCGGCAGGAGACCTACCGTGGATATCTCCGGTGACTCCGCACTCAACGGGGGCATCCATGCCACCAGCAACGTTAAGGAGTACAACAGTCTTCACACCAGTGACACGGTTTTCACTTAACCCATCAACCCAAAAAACACGTCCATTAATCTTAATGGGTACTTCACCCGTGTTGCGGGCGTGCTTTATGTATACACCTGTCTGTTGCTGTAGGTGTATGAGCCAGTAAATGCCTTGTGCCCGTACTGCGGGATTGTTTCGGTGAATAATGGCTAAGGTGTCTTTCGGCATGAAGTTATTCTTGAACACCGTAAAACATAATGATGCGATGGTGGTTGCGACTTGCAGTGGATCGCATTTGAAACGGGCTATGTACATCCTTCTAAAGGCCTGGAAACATATCTAAGCACGCGACATCATTCACGCATAACGCTCACATTCATCAGCTATATTATAAGGGTTACTTTCATTAAAACTGTCGTAGTATCGATCAAACTTCACGTTCATCCATGCAGTCAAAATAATGTTTGGGGGGTGGTGGGCCTACGTAGTTTAAAGTCTCGCTGGTGAGGAAAGTGTATGGGAAGTATCCTTTGGAAACTTCAGCTGCTACTCCCATCACCTTGGGTAGCTTTGCTAATTTACAAGGTGTGAATAATAAAGTATCTTTAAATTGTACATTGCCTCTTATCTGCATCTGTATTAATTTGTTGCCTTCTTTTCAATGGATCACCTGTAAATATCTCAGAGGATTCGTGTTCAAGCAACTCCTTATAAAGGAACTGCGTGTCAAACTTTGCCCGTTATGGCGAGAATATACACAGTCATTTTTTTGAACTTGTCGGCTAACTTGACAATATAGGACACAAATAGTTTCACAGGACTATCGCTGACATTCGTTTTAAAAACGTTTGTCCGTTTACCACATTTGGGGCACTCGTCACATTCGATATCCATACACTCATCACAGATAGTCTGGCTCACAAGTAATGTGGATTACCTACCTCTTTGGTTTCAGCGTTCGTATATGTTTCTATATCGTAGTATACAGTTATACAGGGTTATTTTTAGGCTTAGCATCTTTCATATAACATACATGCTTTACTCCATCCGCCTTATATTCCTCCTGGCATGTAGGACAGTGAATTACGTCACACTTGTGCTTAAATTTTCCCAATTATCCATTGTGTGAAACATACCACATTCACAGATTCTCATTTTCCTGCACGTGCCAATTGATTTATGGAAATCAAAACAGCTATTATTGAAAAATGTGCGTCTACACACATCACAGTCCTCTTCTCAGCTTCAACTACACGGCTTTCACATTTGGTGCTTTTACACTGCTCACATACCATGTGACATTCTTTACAATGTCTCACTATATCATCCGCAAACTCGAGGCACCCCTTACACAAATCATGATGTCTCCCATATTTTCGACTTTTTGTCATAACTCGCGTAAAGCCACCTTATATTACGGATGGGAGATACGTTGTCCCTGACAATCCTAAAATAAGTAGGGGCCTGTACGATCTCTCACACAGCTTTTAAAAACATACACAGTCCTACGACGATCATCCAACCCAAACACAACTATGCGGACATTCATTTCCTGTTCTACCCTTCTCAGCTCTTCAGGACCCATATTACAGTCAAATTCAAGTTCACAGTCTACAGCTAGTTTACGGGCATGCTCCACGACTGTAGGCAACCAAATTTTTTGAGTTCGTGTATTTTGTACAGTAAACATACGTGCTAAGAGTACTGCTATAAAGCCGCAACCACGATCGACGTTTATATGCCGTCTATAAATAGCTTGAGAATTGAAGTTAAGAGTATACGGTATGGCACTATGACCCGCAACACGGTATACATGGTCAATATTTACCGTGAAGTTGTCCATATTGAAGGCTATACTACTTTGGACGGCTTGCATTATACGCCCTAATATATATTCTACATCTTCAGCCGCCAAACGTCCTAAATGGCACTATCACCCAATAATCGTCTACATCACCGTCATCTGACCCGAATCCAAAGGACAGACTCGTCCTGACTTCACGCTCGTCACGATTCTGAGAGCAAACTCTATAATATGCTCTACAACCCGGCGTAGTCCGCGCTCAATTCCACTGCTATACATGACTCTAGGGTCGACCCTGACTCTATACCGATTTCTAGTCAAGGCTGGGGTGGGGGCTGCGGATCGCACCAATTCCAGCGTTATACCATCCTCAACAGAACGGGGGGCGGAATTAGTGGATATATTAGCGAAGGTGCTGCTGATGGGGGCCCTGTTGCGTAGGAGGTTGATGGTTGGGGCTCTATTATTGTAGACTTAACAGAACGGGGCGGCGGATGAATAGGGGATATATTAGGTGCTGCTGGGGTGTTGTTGCGTAAGAGGTTGAGGGTTGGGGATCTATTACCGCTGCAACAGACGCGTATTTCGGTCGCTTTATACCTGACGTGGGTATCTCATACCTCCGCTTTGGACGTGTTACCGGTATCGCTGTGAGGGTTCAGGGGAGGAGATCACAACTACACTGTCGTCGAGGTCATCCGTAATGATGGGCTGCTCTACCTCATCGTCATTCACGGTTCTGTGGGAGAAGAAATATAAGGATCAGCACTCAAAATTTGTAATATTTTGTAAATGACTCACTTAGAGTGTGACGTGTTAGAAATGGACTCTGTAGAAAATTCAGATTCACGAGCCCATCCACATGTATTATATCTGGACCTACAGGATGTGGTAAAACTGTGTTTATGCTTAAAATCATTAAAGAAAGGGGGAGATGTTCTCGAAATTTGTGCATAAAGTTATATGGTGCTATTCGACGTATCAATCAGTGTTCAACGAGTACCAAGATGATATTTTGTTCCACAAAGGCGTATATGACGTTAATTCGTTAAAGGGAAATGAACATACAATCATTGTAATTGACGATCTCATGTTGGAGATGGATAAAACGTTTGCCGAGACATTTACAGTATTCTCCCACCATCTTAACATAAGCGTGTTCTTCATCAATCAGAATCTATTTTTCAAAAATAGATACATGCGCGATGTGTCGTTAAATACGCAATATCTAGTCTTATTCGCGCAACGTAGAGATGTATCACAAATTGGGGTATTAGCCAATCAAATGTTCCCGAATCAGCGTAAGGAGTTTTTGGAAGTTTATAAAGAAGCTACAAGCACGCGTTACGGATATTTGCTTTGCGACCTTCATCCGCGAAACACGTTTAGAGTGCTTCTGCGAACGAATATATTTCCAAACGAGCCTGAAACGGTGTATATTCCAGAATGACAAAGAGACTAAAGAAATACCGTGAATTAATAAAAATCTATCATCGACTGCCTCGGGCAATGCAGCAGATGTTTATTAAAAATATCGATGCCGACTTTTTAAAATGCATCTGTGAAATCTGTCTTAACGTTATAAATTGCAATGTATCAATGAAAACCCATCAGAAGGCTCGCCTACGCCGCTACAAGAACATAATACGTGCACTCGCTCGTAAAAGCCAAACTGTAGCGAAGAAAAAACGAATTATTGTACAAACAGGAGGGTCATTTCTCCCCATCTTATTTTCAGTTTTGGGTCCTTTACTGACTAGATTAATATAATGAAAAAGTGGTAGTGATTCCCCACGAGGTGTACGCCTCACTGCAAAGAGACACGTATCTAGATCCCGTAAAAGCAGACTTAAAGAATGGAAAGCGAATTGTTAGCCCTATTAAACAGTGAAAAAACACCTGATGAGAAAAGAATCTTATACCAAGAAGCTCTGCAGAAATTTCTTCACGAGTACGAAAATTATAAGAGCCCTACAGAGATTCCTGTGGTTATTAGGCACAGCACGGGGGACGATGGCGACATAGGATCTGTACCCGACGACACAGCTGACCAACCAAAAGATTAGCCACACAACATATCGAACATGTATTAAAAAATACCCTCCCACTTACATTGAGGAGTAAAGGCTTAAGTCTTTATAATCTATTGAATGAGGATCCCGCCATACAATGGACCGATACAGGGGAGATCATTGTGGAAGGATCAAAGGTACAGGGATCGAATATCGTAGACATTGTCCATGATCTGGTGAGAAAGTGGGATAGGCCATCACCATCAGGATGGAAGCATATTAAAGCAAGACTACAACAAATAAATGTCCCTAAAACGTTGATAGGAAATCTGAACAGGTTAAAAGACTTGGAACATGCAACGCCTGTGACACAATTGAAGGCGCCGTCACCCCCGGCGGTAACACCTTTGAAGAGGAGCAAGAAGAGGTTAAACCAACCCTACCCACGTGCCTCTAAAATACGCAAATGGCTAACGTATTAAATAAACGCTATTATGACATTTCTACCCCATCCTCTTACGCGGCGTAGATAGACTGTACAGAAGTGTTTACGGAGTAGGAAAAAAAGATGTTGAAAGATTTTTGAGGGAGCAGGACGCTTATACGCTTCATAAGCCTGTGAGAAAAAGGTTTAAAACAGCCAAGACAACGGCTTCCTCGATTGATTCTATTTGGCAAGCAGATTTAACAGACATGCAAAGATATTCTGTGTATAACGATGGTTACCACCGCTACATTCTATTCATAATAGACGTGTTCTCTAGATATCTGTGGCTAGTTCCTCTGAAAATAAATCACCTGAAACAGTTGCTAAAGCCACCAAAACGCTAATGTTAAAAGAAAACAGGGTTCCTGGCTATTTTTGTACGGATATGGGGAAGGAGTTTATAGGCCGTGCTTTTCAGAATATGTTGACAGAGTTTAATATCAGCTATTACACAACCAATTCTATACATAAGGCTTCTTTAGCTGAGAGTTCAGCGCACCATAAAGGAACGCATGCACCGTTATTTTACACAAAAAACACATACAGATTTCTAGACATTCTGGAATCATTGGCATCATCCTACAACCGCTCACACCATCGCACGATTGGGGCAACACCTAACGAAGTTTTAGAAAGAGGTACGCTCCGAGAAGAGATGGATCACCACCACCACCACCACACTCTGCGCTTCAAAATCAATGATTATGTAAGGCTGTCGCGTTCGGGGAATAAATTCGCAAAGGGTTTTGAGCAAGGATGGACACGCGAGATTTTTAAAGTTAGGGCTGTGAGACCTAAAGGTGAGATAATGATGTATTACATTGAAGATTTGAATGGGGAAGAAATCTCAGGAGGCTTTTACCGCGAGGAATTGCAGAAAGTTGCGTTTAATTTAGAAAAAAATGTGTTTAAAATTGAGAAAATTTTAGGAAGCAAAGGTTCAGGAAGGAGAAAAATGTACCTGGTGAAATGGCTAGGGTACCCAGAAAGCTTCAACACCTATATAAAAGCTGATGCAATAATGAAGCTTAAATAGTATGCAACATGGCTCCTAACCATTTCTACGTCACACTCCCGTCCTCCTCGTCCCTGTCTGTACACCCTAACAACACGCTAGCCAACTTTGTAACAGAACTCCATGGGCACATTGAATTGGGTCGTGATTCGTATGAGGTGGGGATATGCGAAATTCAGCTGGACACCGTCTTTTTAAATATTGAACATAAAGAAACCGTTTTTACGATTCTTAGAGACATTGACGAGTGTGAAAAAGCTGGGGTAGCTATGGATGAAACTATGCGCATCGCTCGGACTAAGATTGCACGGTATTACAGTACAGAAGTAAGACTAGGGCCGGGTCAATATGGTTCGGCCGAGGATGTTGTGAGAGCTTAAACGTAAGTTTAAGAAACTCAAACCTTACGAATGATTTAGTATATGAAATCGTAAACAACCCTGCACATACACTAATCCTAAAATCAAAGACTAACAGACGTCTTAAAGAACATAGAAAGTTCAAAATTCTAACCAACGGCCGATATAGCGCAGCCTTCCAAAGAGACACATTTCACGACACAGTATAACTTGTCCAGATTAATGTATCAATTGAAGATGGAGAAATTGGCTGAAAGGTCCCCAGACATGTGCTATATTTACAGTAATATAGTGGAGCACCAGTTTGTTGGGGATACCCAGGCACGCCTGCTGCGCATTGCTCACATCCCCAACCATAGAGGAAGGAGTTTGAGTATTACATATGACAGACCCCATTATGTGAATGTCGCAACTAATTTAATAACCAATATCACAATATATATAAGAACGATTGAGGGCGAAAACTTCCCATTCGGTAACGGGAGCTTAACAGTGAAGCTACACTTTCGACGCACTGAGTTATAATGAATAGAAAGCCTTTCACCGTCTATCGAGGGATGCGATACCAGCGCGGTAGTGGACTTGGATCCATTTTTTCATCCATACTACGTACGGCTGTTCCTTTGCTGAAGAGGGGTGCCAGATACCTTGGAAGGAAAGCGCTACAATCAGGCCTTACACTGCAGAAGACATATTGGCCGTGGCTAAACCTAAAGAAGCTCTAAAAAAACATTTAAAGCGTACACGGAACGAAATCATCAAAGATGCAAAGAGAAAAATGCGTGGTGGCGGGAAGAAGAGGGCTCCCCGGAAGAAGAAGGGGTCACGTGGTATTAAACGTAAAAGGCTATCAAAAAAGAATGCTGTAAGCGAATGAAACCTATGGTTGACCACTTTTTTGACTGATATAAGCTAAGGATATTGATCTCATGAATCATAGTTTGTTTACCACTTGTCGAGAGAGGAGTCACTATTTCGCCATGGCACGCTTCATCCACCCATGTAGTTCACAATGCTGTAAATCGGAGCTGTCCTTTTTTGAGCTCCCGCCAACCCAAGTTTCTATTGAGCACAGTGACTTTATTACAATTAACCCTTTAAACACAATTAGTTCCCGAGTGCACCTATAGAATTCGTGATACCCAGCTCAGGTCCTTACTTTTTTGATCCAAGCTGTGTGCACATGTACGCTAAGCTACGTATAGCCCATTCTGATGGAACGGTCTGCGATGACAAATATGCTGTATACCCTGAAACAAACTTTCTGCACGCCATATTCAACCAGTGTGACGTATATTTAAATCAGACCAACATATCGGCAGGCACGGGGTACTATCATCTACGAGCCTATTTGGAAAATGTCCTCAACTTTTCCAAAGAAGCGAAGGCTACCTTTTTAAGTGCGAGGGATATTATCAAACTAAAGATGAAATAGTATAAAGGACAAATTTAAAAATTCTAAAAAGAAAATATACGAGTGTTTTGGACGGTTGCACACAGATTTCACTTTCCAGGAGAAGTTGCTTGTGAACGGGGTGGATATGAAAATAAAGCTCACCCGCACGAGTCCTGAGATCTGCTTAAATCTGGATGCGAATCAAGAAGAGGGTGCAAAGCCGTTGTGGTTCACATTATGGACACATACCTCCGCGTAAGGCGAGTGAAATTAAGTTCACCAAAAAACTAGAAATTGAGAAAAATTTACTAAACGCTACAGTGAAATATCCTATTAACAGAGTGCAGATCAAACTATATACGGTTCCTGCAGGGTTGGCATCGAAGCAGATAGAAAACATTGCCCTGGGAAATCTTCCTAAAAGGATATTAATCGGCATGCAGGACCACGCTTCGGTGAATGGAAAATATAAAAAGAGTGCCTTTAAATTCGAGAATTTCGGACTTAAAAATATAACTCTATACGTTAATGGCACTGCTTTGGGTGGAACAATGGGTACGGACTATTCATCAGACGCTGTGTTACCTCTTTGTGCCAGAGCCTATAGTAATCTGACCCATATTGCAGGTGATTGTGATGAGCTTGGTAATGGGGTAACGCAGGAAGAATTCATTGATCAATTTAACCTTTACCGTTTGACATTACACCTGACTTATCTGCTAGCGTAAATACCCATTTAACCCCACAGCAGAGCGGAAACATCTCAGTGCGGCTGGAATTCGCCAAGCCTATAGACGCTCCTATTAGTGTACTAGTATATCTCGAATCGCAAGCCCTAATAGAAGTAGATAGATTTAGAGCGTTATCACTGACTTTTAAAATGGATGCTAATACACTTCAGAAAGTAATGGAGCGAGTCACACGTTCCAAATTTATCGGCGTGTTTGCGAAACATTGAGTTTGCCAAGTACGCGAGAATGCGGTAGTCGAACACAGACATCATCGGTAATGAAGGGATTCACTGGATCGCTGTCTATTTTAAAAATAGACAGCGCCTGTACTATTTTGATTCACTCGGTACTCAACCCTGGAGTGACCCTATTATTGTAAAATTTCTCGCTCAGTTACATATTCCCGAAGTTGTGTGGACCCCATTTCGCATGCAAGGATATTTTACTAATGTTTGCGGAATGTACTGTCTCATTTCTCATGCATATGTCAAATGATAAAGAATTTATAAATTTTTTAAATTTATTTGACCCGTGTCACACTCGCCGAAACGATGAAATGGTATGCAGACAGATAAAAAACCGTTTTCCAATTGTACGTACTCGTTGTATATTATAATGTTTTTGTTCGTATATTTGTAACGGTATATTCGTTTATTGTACTGATTTCTTTCATTTAATAAATTTATGAAAATATATTGTGTCTTCTTATCCCAAAAAGATCGAAAAACACTTACATTATTTCGGTGTGACATTGTTGACTGATCAGTATACTCTCTATTCCGAGGTTCTTCAAAAGATTGTATAACTCGTGTCAAATCCTCATCGGACCTTAAAGGAATAATGCTTTTAAAACATATACAGAGTATACAGACAGACAGATCCCCATTATGTGAAGATATCTTTGGTTCGATGACCAATTTCGATTTTAGCATAATGGGGAAATAACATTGATGACATTTTTGGCGAGTATCTATTTGACGAGATACTACAACTCTCCATATATATATAAAATTCTAATTATAGACACTTACATTTCTATGGTAGTCCCTTGCGTCGGTTGTAAGGAGCGTCACTGCAAATATCTTCTACGGTTTGCGTTGAAAATAATTCGCCACGATCAATCGCATTGAAAAGACTGCGGTTAATGCTGCAGTATCACGTTTCTTCATACAAGTCTGGGGAGACGTACAGGTCCATGGTGGAGGATGTGTGACATTGACTGATCAGTATATCATCCATATTCCGAGGTTCTTCAAAAGATTGTATAACACGTGTCAAATCCTCATCGGACCTTAAAGGAATAATGCTTTTAAAACATATACAGAGTATACAGACAGATCCCCATTATGTGAAGATATCTTTGGTTCGATTACCAATTTCGATTTTAGCATAATGGGGAAATAACATTGATTGACATTTTTGACTAGTATCTATTTGACGATACTACAACTCTCCATATATAAATATAATTATGGACACTTACATTTCTATGGTAGTCCCTTGCGTCGGATTGTAAGGAGCTCACTGCAATATCTTCTACGGTTTGCGTTGAAAATAAGTCGTCACGATCAATCGCGTTAAAAAGACTAATGCAGTTAATGCTGCAGTATCACTCTCTTCATACAAGTCTGGGGAGACGTACAGGTCCATGGCGGAGGAATGATTATTCACTGACGCGAAAATAGCTACTGTTACTCCAACTGAAAAATATCCCTTTTATATGCACAATCGTCAAGCTCCGCCCCAAAAGACCAGATGTTCGTCGTGATTGGCTGCCGATGTAGCTGGGTGGAGCTATGACGTGTACCATTCCGCTATAACGGGTACGGACGAGTAATTGCATCTTTATATTTTCACTAATAGATTTAATGCTCTTATTCTCCTTTGAAAATTATTTGGTGATTCGTATAGAACTTTTGATATTGATTCCAAATATGGTTTCAGAAGTTTTCTATCACCCAGTTTTCGAGAAAATAATATTTCCATTTACTCAGTTTCCCGCATCATTAGTCACTAATGTAATCGAGAGGGTATAAAGAAATATATCATAATTATATTTTAAAAATAACATTCGGTTTCAACGTTAAACTGTGGGTCTAAGGTCCGCCCGAATTGTTCATTCTGACGAAGGTCAAGCTTTCCACTCCACCTTAGACCTACAGTTTAACTCCGAACCATCAACAGCCCAGCGTCTTAACCACTAGGACACGTAGGGTACCCATTTATCTGCCAACCACTTTCTTTGTTCCACTCCACCTTAGACCTACAGTTTAACTCCGAACCATCAACAGCCCAGCGTCTTAACCACTAGGACACGTAGGGTACCCATTTATCTGCCAACCACTTTCTTTTATTGTGGAATGACCACCTTAGACCTACAGTTTAACGTGGAACCATCAACAGCCCCAGCGTCTTAACCACTAGGACACGTAGGGTACCCGTTTATTTATCTGCCAACCACTTTATTTTATTATGTGGAATGAACAGCTGGGCTTTGCTGATCTCTTACATATAAAACCCATTCACTAAGAACATTGGCTTTCCTTTCTCATAGAAACAAACTGCCATAAGTAGAATTTAATTGGATTCATCTACACTATATATATATAATATATATATATATATCATTATATTTCTATATGACACCATACAAATTACGCGTAAATATTTGCATTGTAGAAGTAATAACAATGACAATATTAATATCTGGTCAGTGGTGGTTTCTGCTCGAATAGCTTGTAGAAGGATAATCCCTCGACCCGAAAAGGTCTCTAGGGACACGATTCGAACTGATTTAGCTTCTGCCTTTCATCGTGTGTGTGTGTGTGTGTGTGCATGAGTTGTTACTCGTTTATTTTATTTATATATATATATATATATATATTATATATATATATACCCTATATATATATATATATTGGGGGGAAGATCTCTCACCCATCAGGTGTTCTTCGACCCGACCCCGTTTCATTGTAGAAATAATAATAATAAATAATAATAATAATAATAATGATAATAAGAATTGATGTGCAAGGTGTTTGCAGTTAAGATGTAGTTTGTGTGTAAAAAGTTATTTATTAATAAGTAGAATTTAATTGGCTTCATCTACACTATATATATATATATATATATATATATATATATATATATATATATATATATATATATCATAAGCTGTTTAAAAGACTGTATAATTATAGTAAACGAAATAAACTAGTTAACCGTAAAATTAATTATTTTCTATTATGACGTTTTCGAAGGTAAACTATGTTATTTGTTTCTTTAAGTTCAATGAAGTTAATGTTAAATTTGCTTCTAAACTAAAATTAAATGTTATAAAATAAATAATATATATATATATATATATATCCTAACATAAGGAAAGAATGTATATATATATATATATATATATATATAATAAATATTATATAATATATATAATATATATATCTAGCAATCCGATCATTGCAAAAAAAACTGGAAAGGTATGCAATTAATAAAGGTGTATTTAAACAGAATTTAATTGGAATAACTGCCGTCATATATGTTACACAATGGATATTAATGGACACATGGCGCTATCTGGCAACTGAACACATTGCGCTATCTGGCAACTCAGCCAGAATAGAGGCTAATAAAAGACCACGAAGTTGGTGAAAGACTCATTCCCAGCTCGGCTCCAGCCGAGCAAGGACCTCTGGTCCTTCTTTTTCTGGCCCTTTGGTAAACCCCTTAGTGGCCTCTTAGGTTAGGAAAACGAAAATAATATGCCTTGCTATCAAGGCAACTACTCTCTCTCTCTCTCTCCTTCAGGCGTCTCTCTCTCTCCTACAGGCGTCTCTCTCCCTCCTTCAGCTCTCTCTCTCTCTCCTACAGGCGTCTCTCTCCCTCCTTCAGCTCTCTCTCTCTCTCTCCTACAGGTGTCTCTCTCCCTCCTTCAGCTCTCTCTCTCTCTCTCTCTCCTGCATGTGTACCTCCTGTATGTGTGTGTACCTCCTGCATGTGTACCTCTCCCCCCTTGGCTCAGTCCACTGGCTGATTCTGGCTGATTAGGAGCCTATAAAACAACGCCTACTCGGCTGAAGTCTTAATGTGCACTTGGCTCCTGCCAGGTGAACACCTCTCCTCCTTTCTCTCCTCCTTTGGCCCTTTGGGGGAATAGCTTGGGGGAGCTCCCAAGTTGCATGCCCCTTGCAACCTAGGTTGGTGCATGACCCTTGCACCTAGGTTGGCAACAAGGGCCAGTACTCTTTTTTTCTAAATTTTTTGTTATTTTTTTTGCAACCCCCACCCCCCTCTGCAACAACCCCCCCTTTGCAACATTACGTCATCACTTGCAACATTCTTGCACTCTCCCCTTTTGCGGCTATACTACTCGTGTCCCTCTACAGGCCTCCACTTCATTTGTATCGCTAATTTTCTGCTGAACTTTGTATCGTCCGCACACACACACACACACACACATATATATATATATATATATATATACAGTACTGGCCAAATTATTAGGAATTTTTTTAAATTTCATTTTTTGGTATAAATGTTAAATTAAACCAATTTTAAAAACGTTGAAAAGTTATTTATTTCTACACAAGAATACATGGTCATTATTTAGCAATAGTTTAGTACTTAGTTTGACCCACCTTAGCTGCCATAATGGCTGCGACAAACGCTTCGGCATGCCATGAATCAATTTTTTGCATAATTCTTTAGTCGAACGAAGCGTGTTTGTTCGTCAGTTGTCGTTTGGTTGTCGTGCGATGCGGGTGTGTTTCTCTTTCTTTTACGTGTCATTGTAACTACCGTTTAATTTAAATAGTGTATTTACCCAATTTCGGCAATTATTTGTTACAGTTTTTAAGTGAATTTGAAAATGGGGCGAAAGAATGACTTGAGTCCACGGAAAATTGGGCAAATACAGGTTTTATTAACTTCTTCTACATTTAAACAAAAGGAAATCGCTGCCAAACTCATGTTTCACCACAGTCAGTACTTCGTATTAAGAAAAAATGGTATTTGGAGAAAATGTAGGCCCCAAAAGGGTTGGAAGATGCGCAGAAAAAGGGTAACGACTCCAAGAACTGATAGACAGATTGCAATTTTGTCTCTTAGAAATAGAAGAGCTACTTGCAAAAACATTTCCAGTAGTCTAGCGGCTGATGGCATCAATATTAGTCGTAGAACAGTCAACAGGAGGCTTCTAACTGCCGGCTTCAAAGCCTACCGCCCAAGGAAGAAGCCCAGGCTCACTGAGGCTATGAAGAAGGCACGTTTTGCATGGGCAAAGGAACACATTAACTGGACTAGTGAGGATTGGGAACAGGTAAGAATAATATTTAACATTAAATAGAATGTTAATACAGTAAATACAGTATGCATAGAAGTGTATTTACAGTACGTGATAAAACTGCAGTAAAAATATCTGTAAAGCAGCAAGTCATACTGTACTTCGTTTTAGCTGTACTTCATACGCTATGCACTGACTCTTTCACAGGGCTTTCTTTGATTGCAGGTGGTGTTCTCCGATGAGTCAACGATTGCCGTGCTTGACGATCGTGTTCAAAGTGTAAGAAGGAGGCCTGGAGAAGAATTTTTTGCCTGAGTGTCTGATGAAAACGGTGAAATTTCCACAAAAGATCATGGTTTAGGGAGCAATTTCTGTGCATGGAACTAGTCGTTTGAGCATTGTTGAGGGGAATATGAACCAAGTCAAGTATATAGAAGTACTAAGAAGACGTCTACTGCCTCAAATAAGGGAATGGTATGGTAATAGACGTTGGATTTTTCAACAAGACTCAGCTCCATGCCACACGGCAAAGTCGGTTAAAAAATGGTGTCATGAAAATAGTGTTCGGTTGCTCCATGGGCTGGAAATTCTCCAGACATGAACCCAATCGAAAGTTTATGGTGTATTTTAAAGGACGTAATCCATGAAACGCCGATAACAACAAAACACCAACTCATAGAGCGACTTATTCAAGTCTGGTTTCACTCTACACGTATTAAGGAATTATGCAAAAAATTGATTCATGGCATGCCGAAGCGTGTCGCAGCCCTTAAGGCAGCTAAGGGGGTCAAACTAAGTACTAAACTATTGCTAAATAATGACCATGTATTCTTGTGTAGAAATAAATAACTTTTCAACGTTTAAAATTGGTTTAATTTAACATTTTATACCAAAAATGAAATTTTTAAAAAATTCCTAATAATTTGGCCAGTACTGTATTATATATATATATATATATATAGAAACGACGTAGAATAGAGGAGCGTTCTGCACACGAGGAAGAGAATAACGAACAAATGAAAAATGAGGTCCCCGCCCGGAATCGAACCCAGGATCTTCCGATTGCCGGTCAGATATGCTAACCACTACACCACAGGGCACAATAGTCAGAAGTCGTAATTCTCCTACATAGGGCAGAAGATCCTGGGTTCGATTCCCGGGCGGGGACCTCATTTTTCATTTGTTCGTTATTTCTCTTCCTCGTGTGCAGAACGCTCCTCTATTCTTACGTCGTTTCTATACATTAATATACTGCGTGGTCATTGCAGTTAAATGTGTGTATATATATATATATATATGTATATATATATAATATATATATATATGATAAAAGGCGAGATGCCCATAAATATATACAACGTACAGGAAAAACAAAACAATTAACACATACTTAACAATGGTTAATGAGGCAAAAGAAATTTTAACAAGATATTGTCAATTTTATACATTCCCGCACTGTTATTGAAATTGTTTTTAAAATGAATAAATGCACATTCTAGAATATTTCTTTCTATTATATCTCTGTTTTTAACAAGCGCTTTAGAACTATCCCACTTGATGCTGTGGTTATATCTATACATATGGTTAAATAAAGCATTGGAATTATTAGCTGTTCTACAGGCATATTTATGCTGTTTTACCCTAATATCTAACGTTTTACCGGTTTGGCCTATATATACTGAGTTACATTGTGTACATCCGATCGAATACACACAACCAACAATATTATCAGGGCTATTCTTTATTAAGCGTGATTTAACAGTATTATTATACTTAAAGATTACATTAATGCCAATTGCTTTAAGTAAAGTTGGAAGGTATTGAAAATTAACATGGTAAGGTATATATGAATGAACTCAGAATGGTCCCCTGAGGTTTTTTATGATACACACAGACCGTGCATGGAACAAGGAACTCTTCTGGGATAATTAAATCCACTATAGTCTGAATAAGTAATGGTAAATGACAAATACCATAGTTTTTCTTTTTCATGATGCTAGCCCGACGTGGGCAACGGGTCACTCGCAAAGAGGTCCCATAAATATAGCTTCCCTCACCAGCTATCTGCAAAGCAGACAAGATCCAGCTTTGGGACATGGATCTAGGGTTTAAAGCAGCCTAGCCCTGCTACATTTAGAACCTTAATATAAGCAAAAGACTCGCTGCCTTCACGTCAGATTGAATACATCAAAGAAAAAGGGGTAACTATTATATTTTTAGCCAAAAACCAAAACTTAAACCTCAACTGGCAGAATTGAGCGTCCACTTTTCAAGGCACATAACATGTCCGTTTCAAGATGGGAATGAACTCAGAATGGTCCCCTGAGCTGGATCCTGTCTGCTTTGCAGATAGCTGGTGAGGGAAGCTATATTTATGGGACCTCTTTGCGAGTGACCCGTTGCCCACGTCGGGCTAGCATCATGAAAAAGAAAAACTATGGTATTTGTCATTTACCATTACTTATTCGAACTATAGTGGATTTAATTATCCCAGAAGAGTTCCTTGTTCCATGCACGGTCTGTGTGTATCATATATATATATATATATATATATATATATAATATATATACAACTGAGAATGGTCCCCTGAAAAACTTTTGTTACAGACATACCGTGCATTAAACAGGGAACTCTTCTGAGATAATTAAATCCACTACAGTCCGAATACGTACAGTAACTTGGTAAATGACAAATACTAATTTTTTCTTTGTCGTGATAGAAGTCCCAAAGCAGTGTCCTCTCTGCTTATCAGGTAACGGAAGCTATATTTTGGGGACTCTTTGCTTGTGACCCGTTGGGCTTCCATTATGAAATATATAAACTTTAGTATTTGTCATTTACCATTACTGCATTTATTCGGACTATAGTGGATTTAATTTTCCCAGAAGAGTTCCTTATTCCATGCATGGTCTGTGTATAGCATATATATATATATATTTTTTTTTTTTGTTTCAAAGAATGACCGCTCATGGCCACCAAAAGAAAGGTGGATAGCAGAGCGACACAGAACGAAGAGTATGGAACAACTAATGGAAATGAACAATAGACGGGGGAGGAGGAGGAGGAGGTGGGGGAAAAGCAGAAAGATCATAGTGGGGTCACAGCCGGTAAAGAAGTCGGGAGCGAAAGAGGAAGGAGAACAACCCGGTTATCGAAAAGTAGGGACCTTCAGACAGAAGAGCGCCAAGCCTATCACAAAGCCCGACGCTCTCCAAAAAGGGAAAATACTCTGCGCGCAGCGCAGAGTAAAGCGGACACTCCACCAGGAGGTGGGCAACTGTAAGTAGGACGTCACAATTGGGACATCGGGGCACCCGATCCCCGGCCATCAAATAGCCATGGGTCAGGTGGGTGTGGCCAATACGGAGGCGGGCCAGAGCCACCTCCTTATGGCGCGACCGATGGAAGGAAGAGGCCCACCATCCCAACTTGGGTTTAATTTTGCAAAGTTTGTTATCCGTAGCGCCATCCCAGCGACTCTGCCACCGGGAGCGCAAAAACCTACGGAAGCCAGGGATATAATCAGAAAAAGGGAGGGACACAGGTGAAACCTGCAGTCGGCACGCGGAACGGGCAGCTCGATCGGCAGCCTCATTTCCAGCCACGTTAACATGTGCTGGGACCCAGCAAAATACCACCTCCTTGCCACCGAAAGCGACAAGAGTATGGTACAGTAGCTGGATTCGTCGGACCAGCGGGTGGACAGAGTCAAAACACTCCAGGCCATCCAGGGCACTGCGGGAATCCGAATGGATGACGAACGACCCATCCGGATGCTTCCGCACCACCTCCAGAGCGCTCAGAATGGCATAGAGCTCCGCCGTAAAAACGGAAGCCTCATCAGGGAGACGGGTACATCGGGGAGCAAGGGCAGACGACTGGGGAACAGCCGCGGATCCAACGCCCCCCGACGACCTCGAGCCATCCGTGAAGATCGCAACACATGCAGAGTGACACGCCGCATGCTGAAGGAACAGAGACCGAAGCAAGGCAGAGTCCGACTCGGTCCTGCGAACGGGGCGCAACGCCCTACAGCACGCAACAGGGGTGCTCTCCCAAGGTGCAACACCCCTGAAAGAGACCGGTATAACGGATGGAGGGGGAGTGCCCATACCATCGAGGAGGGAGGTCACCGTGTCGGTGAAATACCAACCCCCATCCCGGCAGAACGCCCTCTCAACCACCTGGAACAGAGGAGAGGTGGGAAGACGGAGGATCCGGAGATAGTGTTTAGCAATGAGGAACGACCTCCGATCCTCCAAGGGAGGGATGTCGCACTCAACCTGCAGACTATCAACCGAGAGGAGCGGAAGGCGCCAGATGACATGCGCAGTCCTCTAGAGAGGACCGGATCCAGTATCCGAAGGGCCGTGCGGGAGGCGGAGCCATACACCACACTCCCATAGTCTAATTTGGACTGTACCAGGGACACGTACAAACGGAGGAGCGTCCGCCTATCCGCGCCCCATGTAGTATGCGACAGATGCCCCAGCAAATCCAGGGTACGTCTCGCGGACTCGCGCAGCCGGCGAAGGTGGGGAACCCAGCTCAAACGGCTGTCGAAAACCATACCCAAGAAGAGTACTGATGGAACGAGGGCCAGAGGCTGACCCCCGAGCGTAAGGTTAAAGGCCGGGATGGCGCCGGATCCCCGTCTCCTCGACGGAAGGAAGGCCACACACGAAGTCTTCGGGGAAGACAACGTAAGGCCCACCGACGACGCCCAGCGTTCAACCCGATTGACCGCGAGTTGGACTTGCCTCTCCACGAGGGGGGGACTCGTCCCCGCGGCATAGACAGCCAGATCATCTGCGTAGATGGAACAGCGCACCGAGGGCGGAAGAGCTCCCGGTAGCGCAGACATAACTAGGTTGAAGCAGGAGACGCTTAACACACACCCCTGGGGCCCCCTCCTCCTGAACATACAGGGCAGATAGGGTCGCCCCATTACGGACGCGGAAAGTGCGACGGCAGAGGAAGTTGCGAAGAAACGTGGGCAAAAAGCCCACAAAACCAAGAGACTTCAAACGGTCCATGACAACTCCCCGACGGGTCGTGTCATAGGCCTTTTGGACGTCGAAAAAGACGGCCAGAACAAGATTCCGGCGGGAAAATGCCTCCCGTACATCATGGCCAAGGAGGAGAAGGGGGTCCAGAGTACCCCGAAATCGACGAAAACCATACTGGGTCGGGGGGTATAACCCAAGCGACTCCAGTGTAAAGGAAAGTCGGACGGCCACCATCTTTTCGAGGAGCTTGCATAAGCAGCTCGTCAAAGCAATAGGCCGATAACTCGCCACCTCCGCCGGATCCTTCCCCGGCTTAGGTATCGGGACCACAATCGCCTCCCTCCAACGGGAAGGGAACGACCCCTCAACCCACACCCGGTTGAAAAGATCCAGCAAGAAGTGCAGGGCCATCGGGTGCAGATTCCAAAGAAAGTCATACGGAATGTCATCAGGGCCAGGGGCGGAAGAACGACGGGTTGCCAAGGCAGCCCGAAGTTCCCGCATCGGAAAGAGATGGTTATAGGGCTCGTTCCCAGGGGCGGGAACGTGACCTCCGATAAAGGGCGATCCGCAGCTGAAGGCGAACGGAAACCGCAGCAAAAGCACCGGCCAGCCGATCAGCCACAGCAGCAGGATCCGAAAGGAAGCCGTCCCCGTCCCGAAGGACAGGGCGACTAGCAGGGACTGGCTTCCCCTCGATACTACGTACCTTCCGCCACACAGCAGCAGAAGGGGTAGATGAGGAGATGCCGGACACAAAAGTACGCCAAGAGGCCCGACGGGCCAACTTGAGAGTCCGGCGGGCGAAAGCCTTCGCCCGCCGCATCTCAATCAAGTGGCCCGCGCGCCGGGTGCGGTGGAAGCGGCGCGTTGCCCTCTTCCTCTCGCACACCGCCTGGTGACATGCTGGAGTCCACCACGGGACGCTACGAGTCCGCGGGTTACCGGAAGATCGAGGAATACAGTCCTCCGCGACGCCCATCACCACCCGCTCGAAGAACTCCAAGCTCTCATCCACAGAGCCAAAGCTCAATACCGAACGGACAATGACGGAACGAGCTCTGAAAGATGGCCAGTCAGCCCGCGCAAGGCACCACCTCGGTCGAGACGAAACGCCCGGCTGCGGACCGACCGGCTCAAGACAGACTGGGTAATGATCACTGCCATAAGAGTCCCCCAACACCTTTCACGAAAAATCGAGTAAGGCATCGAGGGACACCAAGGAGAGATCAATACAGGTAAATGAACCCGTGGGTTCGTGGAAGTAAGTAGGTTCACCGGAATTGAGACACGCAAAGGAAAGTTCCTCCATTAAGGAGAGTAAAATACCAGCAACATTAGTCGACCGAACATCTCCCCAAGCCGGGTCGCGACTGTTAAAGTCCCCGAGGAGGAGAAACGGTCGGGGTAGTTGCAGCACCAACTCGCGAACCGCGTCGCGAGGAGGGTCATGAGGAGGAATATAAACCGAGCAGGCAGTGTACTGGCGATCTAAAAAGAGCCGCACAGCCACAGCCTGCAAGGAAGTGCGAAGAGGCACACCACGCGATGGTAACGAATGATGCACGTAAATCGCCGCACCCCGCCGGCGTGTGCGCTCATCCGGGGTGCAAGGGAAACCAACATAGCCAGAGAGACGAGGGAGTCCCCGCGCAGCCAGGATAGTCTCCTGGAGACAAACACAGGAAGGCCGCTCGCTCTCCAGCAGGGAGGCAAGGTTCTCCCAGTTAGCTAAAAGCCCCCTACAGTTCCAATGCAAGATGGAACTGTAAGGGGAAGCGGCATTATAAGAGAAAACAGCGAAATAGCCACGGACCAAGCTGAGCAGCAAACTCAACGGTCCGTAACCAGGGACGGAATCGGTTTCCCCGACTCACCCAGAACTGGGGGGGTAGGGGCCACCGACTCCGCATCTGCTGCACCCGTAGTAGAACGAGAAGTGGAGAGTAGAACAGGGAGGTCAGAGGGGGGCTTCCCGGCGGGGGAGACGACGAGTCGGGCCCAGCCGAAACCCCCAACTCCCCACCAGAGGGGGACCGGGGGAACCAGCTGTTCGAGGGCTCGTCAAACCAGACAAGCACTGACGGGGGGGAGAGGAAAGGTCGACCACAGGTGGGAGAGGTAGATCCAGGAGAGAGACCCGACCACTCTCAGCAGGAGCCGGAGGGAGAGAGACTCCATGAAGGAGGGCCAGGCCCCTCTCGACCGGGTCTATCATGGGAACAGAGTCAGTAATCGAGGGTGTCATGGGGCGGTGTACCTCGACCGACACCCGGACACTGGTCGGGGCACCGGGAGGTGACGCCTCACCAGCCCTCCGTATAGGGGGGGGGGAAGTCCCGAGCGGATCAGGAACAGCGCGCCGCTTCCCCTCCGGTGAAGACGGGGAAGAAGGGGAAGCAAGGCGAGCAGCAGTCAGGATCGGGTCGGAAGGACTCCGACTCCGACCACGGCGACGCTTCCTCCTCTCCTTCGGGGCATCCCCCTCCCCACCCGAGAGACGAGTAGGCAAGGATCCAGACCCCAAGGCCGGAGGGGAAGAAGGGGCACCTGTAGGCAGGGAATCAGATGGGATGTCAGAAAGTGAGGCAGAGGAACAAGAAGGACCCGCGGCGCCAGGAGGACCACCAACCCCCGGGACTTCCAGGGGGGGCACCACTCCAGTAGACACCGGGGTAGCACGGGAGGGGCCCGAGGACCCGCCAGGGCCAAGAGCCGCAGCGTAGGACAACCCCCGCCGCGGCTCCCGGTCACGGATCTTATCGCGCGCCTCCCGCGCACTAAGGAATTCGGTAGTCCTTAAGGACCGCACCTCAAATTCAAACTTGAAAACGGGACAGTCCCGAGAAGAGGAAGGGTGGGCCCCCGAACAGTTCGAGCACCGCGGGGGCTTCGTGCACGGGGTAGGGTGCGCAGGCCCACCGCAGCGGACACATAGCTTACCCTCACGGCGGTACGCAGAGCTAACATGGCCGAACCGGTTGCAGCCAAAGCAGCGAACCGGGTCAGGCACATATGGTCGCACCGAAAACTCACACGACCGGCGATCACCCATGCCCCAGAACACCTGGGCCGGAGGCACAAGGGAGTCAAAGGTCAGGAGCAGACGAGCGGACGGGGTAAGAGCACCATCCCGGCGCGACGAAAAGCGGAAGACCTTCGTTACCCCCTGGGGGGCAAGATCCTCCTGCAACTCGCCAACCGGGATTGACAGCAGACGGGAAGCGAAAATGGTGCCTTGACAGCTATTCAATTGCGGATGGGGTCACAGAAACTCTGCAACCCAAGACATCCTGCAACTGTAGAAGGGACCCAGTCACCCCCGAAGAACGGGACTTCAAAAGAAGAGACCCATCCCTCAGAGGGAGGATATCATAACGACAGGGAACCCCTATCGTCTTAAGGCGCTGAAACACCCGTTCCGAGTTGCCCGGAAGGGAGCCAGCGGAAGGGCGGAGAACAAGGAACCTGTCCACCGGACAGAAATTGACAGCAGAGACAGGTCCATGTGTAACGGTAACCGAGAGTGGGCGAGAGAACAAGGGCCGCGAAGACCCCGCCCTACGGCCACCACGAGTCCGGCCACGAGAGCCAGACACCGCAGAGGACGAGAGGGGGCCATACGGCTTGAGGGTCAATCCAGCGGAGGCAGAGGCCGCTGAACGACCAGAAGTAGTAGTCTGATCCAAATCCAAGGCGGGCCAGAGTCGTCAACAAGAGGGGAGTGAAGTTTAGAAATAGAACCCATAAAC
Organism: Bathynomus jamesi; assembly: GCA_023014485.1. NCBI lineage: Eukaryota > Metazoa > Arthropoda > Malacostraca > Isopoda > Cirolanidae > Bathynomus > Bathynomus jamesi. The sequence goes on from JAJOZX010012137.1 coordinate 23,429, forward strand.
AGTATTTTTACAAAAAACGGCAGCCTCGGACCCAAGGCGATGCACCAGCCGCCGCTGCATCCTTCAAAGCGCAGGCCCAACGTCCCGGGTAGCCCGCCCCCCAACCTAACTGTCGTTTTAAAAACAGCAGATTGGCACTACGGAGATTTGTCCGTTAAGGGCCAAGCAAAGACCCAATCCAGACGCAGCAGCGGTCCGGGCGCCCGTACCGTCCCCGGAGCACGGCTCAGCCACGGAGCGATGCCCCCCGGCGGGTGCACCCGATGACCCCAAGACTGCAAATACAAACAGAGGGGGGGGGATACTACGATTGACAGGCACAGGACCGAGTCAAGACAAAAGAAATTCCGGGATACGGAAAAAAGGGGCAGCAAAAAGAAAAGAAAAGGGGGGGGGAACGCAACTAGGTAACTCTTCGCCCACACCCCGCGAGTTGAGGAAACCTCAACAACCCACGAGGTGTACGAGCCCCCTCGGCCCGGCAAGCCGGAGTACCTAATCGAGGGGGTATATATATATATATATATATATATAGGGTGTTTGAAAACTTTCTGTACAAATTGTAATGGGGGATAGGCAACACCAAGACAAACCCTTTTCGTCCATAAGTGTATGTCCGCTGACGTCACCATTCGGCGCGAGAGGGCGCCGCTGCAATTGGCTAAAAGGTGAAGTGGGCTAGACTCGCGCTTGCCGCGGGCATTCTTAAATCGGACGTAGTACGCGTAACATGGAGCGCTTCACGACTGCTGAGATGGCTGACATGCATATGGTGTATGGGGCTGCCAATGGAAACGGAAGAGCTGCTGTGAGGTTGTACCGACAGCGCTTCCCAAACAGATGTGTGCCAAACCACCAAACGTTTGCGCATTTGCATCGGCGACTGCGAGAAACTGGAACATTCCATGCAAACATGCATGACACTGGTCGGGAGAGAAACGTGCGCACTCCTGACATGGAAGAAGAAATCCTACGGCGATTTGAGGACAATCCAAGCGCAAGCACGCGAGGTGTTGCACGTATCCTCGGTGTGAACCACGACCTGGTCTGGAGAGTGTTGCACGAGCAGCAGTTACATCCGTTTCATCGTCAGAGAGTCCAGGCATTACAACCTCGGGATTACCCTCTTCGTGTGGAATTCGCACGCTGGTTTCTGCAGCAGACAGCGGTGCAGCCTAATTTTCCGGCTTATGTGCTGTTCTCAGATGAGGCCTATTTCACACGTGAGGGTGTGTTTAACATGCACAATTCTCACGTGTGGGCGCACGCAAATCCACATGCTACACGGGTGCATGCTCATCAAGAACGGTTCGCCGTCAATGTTTGGGCGGGTATCGTCATGGCAAGTTGATTGGGCCGTACCTGCTGCCTGCCCAACTCGACGGGCGGGTTTATCGGATATTTCTTGAAGAAACGTTGCCGGAACTGCTGGAAGATGTTCCCGTGGCTATTCGTAGACGAATGTGGTTTCAACACGACGGGCCCCAGCACACTCCAGCAACGATGTGCGGGATTATCTGAACGCCACTTTTGGGGACCGATGGATAGGCCGGGGTGGGCCCGTAGCCTGGCCACCGAGATCGCCCGACTTAACATGCCTCGATTTCTTCGTGTGGGGACACATGAAGAACCTCGTGTACGAGACTCCATTTACTCAGAAGACCTCGTAGCAAGAATCGCTGTCGCCGCTGGAACTGTTCCCGAAATGCCGGGAATCTTTCGACGTGTACGTCGGTCAATGCTTCGACGCTGTCGGGCATGCATTGATGCTACCGGTCGCAACTTTCAGCACCTTCTTTAAATAAACATGTTACGCGTACTACGTCCGATTTAAGAATGCCCGCGGCAAGCGCGAGTCTAGCCCACTTCACCTTTTAGCCCTCTCGCGCCGAATGGTGACGTCAGCGGACATACACTTATAGACGAAAAGGGTTTGTCTTGGTGTTGCCTATCCCCCATTACAATTTGTAGATAAAGTTTTCAAACACCCTGTGTATATATATATATATGCTATACACAGACCATGCATGGAATGAGGAACTCTTCTTGGAATATATATATATATAAACTTGGTAGTTTCGTGCGTCAGTCTCTCTTGACACGAAGGTTAAGCCGGTGGCCACACCTCTAGACCTGGCCTGATGGAGGAGCGAGTTGTTCTCTTGCGATCTCCATCACACATAGCCAGGCACACCCAGCTCATCTTGTACCATCCTGAGCCAAGCATCTAATCTTTTTTTGAAAATTTCAACTCGACACCTGTGGTATTTCTGAGGTCTTTCGGAAGCTGGTTAAAAAGTCTTGGCCCCCTGACAACCAAGCTACTGTATTTTCCTTCAGTGTTGAGGGTGTTCCTTGTCGAGCCTTTAGTTTGGAACACTACACATTCTGCCTTTCTTATTTTCCAGTGTTATTTGGATGCTTACTGGGTTTAGTTTGAGGTTTGATACCAGGGTTTCGATCATTTTCATATGGAAATTATGGTGTATCTCTCTCTCTCTGCTTCTTTCCAGCAAATATACATCTAATTTACATAGTCTTTCCCAGTAGTTGAGTTCTTTGCAGCCATCAATCTTGGCTGTGAAATTTTGTTTGGATTCCTTCTAGTTTATTAATTTCTTTTTTTTTTTTGTATGGGAACGTCAAGACAGCACTGAGCAGTATCCAAGTTTTGGTACGAACAGTATTTTCAGCAGGGGAAACATTACTTCTCATCCCCTCTTTCGAACGTTCTCAGTAGCTGTCCCGTAACTCTTTTTGCTTTGTTTATCGCTATCTGATCCTATGTTTCAAATTTTGCATCATCAGTTATTATTACCCTAAATCTCTTGTTTTGTGCTTCTCTGAATTTCCTGTCGATCTGGGGCATAGTAGGCTGTCTGTTTAAGTTCCTCATTTCTTCCATATCTCAAGAGCTGAAATTTCTCGGTGTTAAAATTCATGTTATTCTCTTCTGACAACTTGTATATTCTGTTTGTATCCCTATATTGGGCCTCCACCTCATCTGCATTGCCGATTTTTCTGCTAATTTTTGTATCGTCAGCAAAGGATGTTACTATATTGTTGTCTGCTACTTCATTGTCTATGTCTGTCAGCATGATAAATAAATAAGAGTAGAGCTAATACTGTTCCTTGTGAGACTGAGCCGCGTACTTCCGATTCTGATGATGATATACCTTGGATTTTTATAACTTGTTCAAGTTCTCTGAGAAAGTTGTAGACCCATTTGCCCACTTTGCCTGTTATTCCCATATACTTCATTTTCTGTGCTATTATGCCATGATCACACTTATCGAATGCTTTAGCAAAATCCGTGTATATTACATCCAGTAGCGGATTATAATGGGGGCAAAGGGGGCATTTGCCCCCGGCCCCAGATGCTGACCAGCCACAAGAAACTATGTAAACGCTATAATCTACCGTTGAAATAATTGGTCGACCGTGAGGAAGAAAAAAAATTCTAGATTCCGCTTCAACAAAACCTAGTTTAGTATCCCATTTATGTGAACAAAGTATACATTTTCTGTAATCACATCTTTGTTTTGTTTTCTGTTGATCGATCCCAGTCAGCTGATCACATCACTCATGTATGCTGTATCAGGTAAAGAATTGTGTTTTTCTAGTGTTTTTCTAGTAACACCGGCCCGAAAATATTCATTGCCCCGGCCCTACCAATGCTTAATCCGGCCCTGATTACATCGTAGTTATTATTGCTCTCAAGTGCGTCTATGATATTGTTATAGTACTCTATTAGTCGCGAAAGGTACGTACGATCTTCCTGATCGGAATCTGTGCTGGTTCTCATTGAATCTTTCCTGTGTCTTCAAAAAGTCATATATTTTCTCCCTGACTATTCTTTCAAATATTTTGGTGAGCTGTGATGTCAGTGACACCGGTTTATAGTTCTTTGCTCGAGACCTACCCTCCCCCCCCTTTATATATAGGGGCAGTGCTTGCGCTTTTTAGTATGCTCGGTATTTCCCCTGTGTTCAGGGATCTTCTCCATGTATCCAATAAAGGGGTGTAGCTAATTCATTCTTACAGTTTCTAATCAACAAAGCATTCCACTTGTTCGGACCAGCTGAATGTGATTTCATTTGTACTGTAGCTCTCGCTATATCTTCTGCGGTAAATTTAAAATCAGTTATACAATCTCCATTCAATTCCTCTTCAAGGAAGGTATTTCAGTCAGGTATTGCTTTGTCTCTTTTTGGGATACTGAAAGCTGATTCATATTGAGCTCTCAATATTTCAGATATTTCTTTTAGATCGTCGGTTACCTCCTCATTTTCTTTCGTTAACGTTGCGATAGTGGTCCATATTTTTGTTTTCTTTTCGCGAAGCTACAGAAGTATTTTGGATTATCTTTTACTGTTTTCACCGCATCTTCCTCCTCTCTCTCTGAATGGTCCTTAATTTGGGCTTGGATTTCTCTGTCTATACTCTCTAATTTTATTTGTAGCACTTTTCTGGTGTTGTTATCTGTGCTATTAATTAACTTCATAGATATTCTTCTCTTGCGGAAGTGTTTGCTTTTGCCTTTCGAAATAGTTCCTCTTTCCCTTTGGCTGTACTTTCTGGAGATAATTTTTTTAAATTTCCAGCATCTTTTCTTCCAAGGTTATTAGAATTTCTTTGATTGTTTTATCCTCCAAAACTGTTTTCCACTCTATTTGGACCATATGGGATCTGATTTCTTCCCAATTTGCTTCTTTTTTCAGCATGAGTATTTACTATCAGTGTTCTCGGCATATTAGTTGATATGGTACCTCGATAATGCTGTGGTCTAAGATATTTGTTGGTGTTATTTTTATATCACTGATTAAGTTGTTGTTCATGAATACCAGATCAAAGCAGTTATTTTTCCTGGTGTTATCTGTTTTCTCTTGTGTTAACAAACTAATTTGTTAGACCTATCAACATTTTTGCTTGATCCTGGTCTTCTCTTGTACCTCCCTTGTCCTGATGTATATATACACCTTTGGTTACCTTCCGCCCGAATTGTTCATTCTGACGAAGGTCAAGCTTTTCACTCCACCTTAGACCTACAGTTTAACGTGGAATCCGAACCACGCCCCATCAGCAGCCCAGCGTCTTAACCACTAGGCCACCTAGGGTACCCATTTATCTACCAACCACTTTCTTTATTGTGTGGAAGGATGAACAGCTGGGTTTTGCTGCGCGCCAGCTGCCGTCGGGTCTCGAACCCGGGGACGATGGATTCGTAGTCAGCGACGCTAACCACCACACCACCGAGGCGCATATACATTTCTTCTCATCGTTTGGTATTTCATAAATGGGAAATTAAAATCGCCGCAGAGTATATTATTCGAGGATCGGGTGTTTAAAGATTTTATTAGGTTACTGATGGCGGCAATAACTTCGGAGAACTTTGCAGTTGGAGTGTTCGGAGGTCTGTAGATGACTATGAGTTAGGGTGTTTCATAAATTAAAAGTTTGGAAAAATTTTAATCCACATGGATCCCCTTGTTCCATTTGCTGAGGAGACTGATAAACCGAAGTATTAATTCAATAGTTTAAAGTTTACGGGTCCCCAGTTTGATGCTCTGGCAGATCATAAACGGAAAAAATTAAACAAAAATCTGTCAATGAATTTTTATTCAACAAACGAGTACCAATTCACTACACATTTTCACAGATACAAAAAACATAACCACTTCTTGCGAATCATTTGTCCATGAAATCCTTCTTGGTTTTATTCGGGTATTTCGCCCTATGCTGCATCACAGTTTTGAGCAAATACTGCTTCTGCTCTTCGTTCTTCGTCAGAGAACAGTTGAACTCTTTGGTGAGCGCGATGGCTCTTTCGGCCCGATCGTTGACGACAGAGATTTTGTTAACAGTTGCCGCTGCTTGCTTGAAGCCCTCTACTTCAGTCCACTCGGCAACTGGCTTTTTCAAGAATTCTGTGTCCAAGTCGAATGCATGGAAGAAAGCCATCGTCTTTCCTGTCACGAACTCCGCCAGGTGTTTCGAGGCAAGATTCCTGACGTTCTTCCCTTGGGGTCGCTTGAGTTCCTTTTTCGAATGCGGCTTACCCAAACTGACGACCATCTGAGCCTTTTCTTCATCTGCCACATCTGCGTCGAAGAACGCCATGGCAATAAGAGTCTCAGAGATGTACCATAGGTGTCGAGACATGGCTTCTTGCGCAGCGTTAACACACGAATATCCCGACATGGCAAAGGCTTCCGCGTCACGCAGAAATTCCAGATCAACTGCGGCAGCCTTGCTTGAGGTTGCAGCACGAGTCCAACCTCGGATGTAGACGAGGGACACGAAGAGACCTACGGCTGTCAGAGCTTCCAACTCGTGACTCGACATCTTGAACTGCTTCTTCAGTAGAATTACTTTCAAGGAGTAGATGGCTATCGCCATCCATCGAGCGTGATGGTAAGCGCCAGGGGCTCTGAGAGGGAAATCCACCACTTTTGCTTCTCCCAGGAAGATGAGAACCAACTGTAGCAGTTCCTTGTAGTCATCGCGCTGATGCGACGTGCTCACCATCCCTCTCACCAGCAGGACTGACTTCTCCCTCAGTTCCCTCATAGAGTCATTGACTTGAGCAAAATCGTACGGCCGCACGTCCAACCGGTCGATGAACTTCCATTGTGCCTGAAACCTCTTGAAAACGGGTATATCGGGGCCACTTGAAACCCCGTATGCACGCTTGAAGACGGAGCTGAGGATGACTTCATAGATGTGATGCCGACAGGGGAAGTACATGAGTTCTCTGCCAAGACCTTTCTCAATCAGGACGCAGGCCCCGATATGAATCCCGGTGTTCGACGCTGTCGTGTCGAAAGACAGTCCCCGCACGCGCTCTTCCATCCTGTGTTCCTTGACCAAATCCAAGCAAACTCGCGCTATCTTCTCGCCGGTTCCGGACGTCACCTTAGGAACGCCGAGCAACTTCTCCTTGCCGTCGCCAGAGACGAGGACGGCGATCCGGTCAACGCTCTCCTTCCATTGCTCATTGTCAGGTAGAAGCTTACCGTCCCAATGCAAGACAAGAGGCTGACCAGGACAAACTTCGTCGGATTGATAACTTTCAGCAGCCACCTTCCTGAGAGCCTTGCGTGTGCGGTACATGGTACTGGCAGAAATGGACAGTTCATCCAAGTCAAAACCTAGTGATTTAGCCGCTGCAGCGTACGACATAGCTGAATCGCGGTACGAAATATTCAGCCGATCGTAGGTAGTCGTCACATCCTGTGAGATCAGATTCCTGCGTCGCTTCTTGGTATTTCCCTTGGAGGATGGAAAAACTTCCACGGTTGGGTCAACGACATCTGAGTCAGTCTCTGACGAAGTTGAAATCACTAAAGCCCCCGTATCTTCTGCAGCTCCTTGTTCCTTCCTGGCCTTCTCCTGTTGTTCCTTAATCTTGTCCAGCCTCTTCCTTTTCCTAATCTCCTTATAATGAAGCTTCATGTCAACAGGGCCCATGCTGCAGGAATTTGGATCTTCACGCTGCATGTCGAGAAAGTGGATGTCCTCCTGATTCTTCATCATTTCCTTAGCCTGTGAATGAGCAATGTCCATGATCTCCTTCGCTATTGCCTCCTTGAACATCGCTCCTTCACTCGGAAGGACTCTGCTTTATGTGACTTGTGCTTCACAAGCCGGTCGTATTCCTTGAGAAGGGATTCCATCTTCCTCAAGGCCGAATCTCGACGCATCATGGGGATTCTCGCTCTCTCCCAAAATATGAGACAGGCATCCAGGCACAGGTTCAGGCATTTAGTACGTCCAAATTTTTGCTCCTTTTGGTGGTAAAAGTACTTTTTGAGTACTTGCAACTGAGTTGGAAGGCCACTTGATGTGATGTTCGCATCCGTCTGGCCAATAAGAAACACTTCTGTTTTCGCTCTGGTAGACACCTGAAAAAGAAAAAAACTAAATAATTCCACAGAAATAATTTCACATCGTAATTAATTTCATTAATTAAATAAAGAAAAGCAGTAACTGGGACTCGAACCAGTGTCATAGCCGTTTGGCGGCATCGCTCAAGTCGGCGTACACAGCACGCTATCCACTACACCATCTAGGGAGTGGATAGCGTGCTGTGTACGCCGACTTGAGCGATGCCGCCAAACGGCTATGACACTGGTTCGAGTCCCAGTTACTGCTTTTCTTTATTTATAAAACTGATACGTGTACACTACGTTCTCTTTGACAATTCATTAATTAAATAAATTTCAATACCGCAGTAAAATTACATTAATTAGTATCATAATAATTACCAGCTTAGTTGTCCAATATGCAACAGACTAATTAATTTCATGTAATATTAATAATAAATATCACTACCACAGTAAAATGACAGAAATTAAATAATAATAAATTTCAATACCACAGTAAAATGAGATAATTAGTAGCATATATAATTACCTCCATAGTTGTCCAATAGGCTATACAACACGAACCGCTCAAGTGACGAAGAAAACCGTCTTCACTGCAGGCAGGCGAGAAATGAACTGACAAAAAGTCGTCAAAGTTGGGGACCTCTAAATGCAGCGCGATCTGGTTCAAACTTGCACAAACGTGTTTTCTTGTTCTTTAGAATACGGAGAAACGTGTGGATTAAAACTCCAAGCTCATTTTTATTTTACCCACAGGTAGGTATGAAACACCCTACTATGAGTATTATGTTGTCTTTCAATTTTTACTGCTAAGCGTTCCACGTAGCTGTTTGATTTACTTATTACTGGCTCTGCCATATGGCTCTCTCGTACGTATATAGAACAGCCACCTTTTCGTCTTCTGTTCTGTCAACCATCAATTTTTATTTATTTTTTATCTATGCAGTATCCGCAGTTTTCGCAGTCTCCTTGGCAGTCTTTAAGATGTGTTTCTGAGAGACATGCGAGGTCAGTCGTTGTTTCGTTCATACATCCTTTCAGATATGAAACATTTTGCCATGTCCTTCGAGTATTCCAAATTCAATTTCCTTCAGTGTCGCGTGTTTTGTATTCCTACGGTCCTCCAAGAAAGCTCCTTTTCCGATTACCTGTTCTGGTAGTTTCTTGCTTAGTAACAGTTCGGCTGGGACGTTCTCAGCTGTGTCGACTGTATGTGCTGTACGAGGCTTAGTAGCCGTATTGTGTTTGCGATGCCGAGAAAATTTGTTTCGTGGTTTGTATTCGTAGGTTTCTTGCTTTTTCCTATTCTCCTTTGAGTTTGTTGGTAGGTGATGATAGTAGCATTTCTTATCACATTTGCAGACCACTTGCCTTGCATAGTAGCTACTTGCAAATGGTGGGGTAATAAAATTTGCAGGTGTCGCCAAATTTAGTGATCGTTATTATAATAAAAATAATATATATATATATATATATATATACACTGTCCTTCCTTATATCTACAAATGCCCTTTGCATTGTATTTGCAAACAGTTCTTTCCACATTATTACTCGGGAGAACACTACCATTTATATATTTCTTTATTTGCAGATAATACGTAAAAATGAAGGGTGGGGTTTATTGAAAAAAGTATTATTTTCACTCAATCATACGGCTCTAAATTTTCCATCAATCAGCATCCAAACCTTCACCAATGAGCTTTCGACATACACATACCTATACTTTCCTCCGCAACTGTAGCAGGTAGGAACACTGAACACTATTGGACTGTTGGTTATCGGCACTTTGAAAGCATTGTTTATATATATATATATATATATATATATATATATATATATATATATATATATATATATATAAATAAGAACTCAGAAAAATCAGCTTTCAGCATGCCAAAAAGATAAAATAACGAGACAGGAAGGCGTTTTTTGAAGAATTACACGCGGAAAGTATAAGGGACTTTGACTTCATAACAGTCGATATCACATGAGCTATAGGGAAACTAAAAACACACTCAGCAGCAGGACAGGAGAAATGAAGTGTTCACTGATTAAAAACTGCACGAATGAAATCGCTAAGCCCCTGTATTGGATAGGGAGGGGATCACTAGACACGGAAGAAATACCGAGTATCCTGAAAAAAAGCGAACATAGTTCCAAAATATAAAGTGCGTTGAGTGATCGATTTGAGGCCAAAAACTATTGGTCAGTGTCACTGACATCTCATCTCACCAAAATATTTAAAAGAATATTAGAGAAAATCTCTGACTTTTTGACTTTTTGGAGACTCGGAGAAAAAATATTAAATAACAACCAACAAGGATTCCAATCAAGAAGACCGTGCCTATCACAACTAATAGAACATCATTGATGCCCTCGAAAACAGTGATAACTATGATGTGCTATAAACAAACTTTCCCAATTTAAGGTGTTCGACAAATGTGATCATAAACTAAAATATATCGGAATAGCAAGAAAAATAGGAAACGGATAACTTCATTAATTGAGCGGCCGCAAGTTGTTACAGTCCAAGGAATACCAACATCAGCATCGGAGGTCCCTGGTTCAGAACCACACGAAACTGTACTGGCTCCAATACTAGTGATGGATCGATAACCGCAACACCGCACTACAACCGCACAAAAATTCACAACCGCAACCGTAACCGCAACCGCCGTTCCATAAGTGCGGTTGTGGTTGTAAAAGCTGTTAATTTTAATTTTAGGTTAATTAGAAATATTTCTTTTTTTAAAAATGAATAATAATCCATAACTTTCCAATGGGTGGAGGCTGGGGAAAGTGGTAGGTGGGATGAACAGTGCGATGGGTCCTCGTCCCTCATCCTGGTAACACACTTAGTGCAAAATATGGTTTTAATTAATTTGACCTATTCTTTCATAATAGCTATATAAGTTTAGAATATACTTCATTTAAATAGTATTTATTTAGTAAATACCTTATGTTGAACACAAGTTTTGCAACACACAAATCAAATAGCGGTAGCGGTGTATTGCAAACTTGTGTTCAACATAAAGTATTTACTAAATAAATACTATTTAGTATATATTATGTACCAAGTGTGGCTAAATCGCACTATAGTGGCTAAATCCAGTTAATAATTACGCATTTTCCTAGTATATGATAACCGCAACCGCAACCGCGGTTGGAAAAAATTCGACAACCGCAAACACAACCGCAACCGCGGTTGTGAAAAACCGACCACTCGATCCATCACTATCCAATACTATTCGTAATCAAGCTAACTGATATAGCCGATGAAGTTATGAGTGATAACAGAGTAATATCATTTGCTAATGGCTTCAAAATTAGTCGAAAAATAAGAAACTGAGAGAGAATTTCTACAAACGAACAAGAACAAAATTTACAGTTGGTCAGAATGCAGTACTATGTAATTTAACACTGACAAATTTCAATTATTAAGGTACGGAAGAGGGAAGGGACTAAAATCCATGGAATACTATACCCCAAATGGAGAGGAAATTCCCAGAAACTCTGAAGCAAAAGATTTAGAAGTTACAACGACTGACGACGCGAAATTTGAAACACAAAATAAGATAGCAGTAAATAAAGCAAAAAGAATAACGGGACAGATACTGAGAACATTTAAGAGAAGGGACAGAAATATAATAATTCCTTTGTTGAAGCACTGATCACTACCCAAGCTGGAGTGTTGCTCAGTTTTAACATCCCCATAGGCCTATAAAAAATAAGACATTAGTTAACTAGAAGAGATTCAAAGAAACTTCGGTGCTACTATAGTGTGCGGTCTACAAAGATATTTACACTATAGCGTGCGGTCTACAACATATTCCAAATTCAAGTACATTAAAACAAAAAATTTAAGGGACAAATAAACAAACTATTCATTCTATGGGATATAATGCCCGGTTAGGTCACCTGTATGCCCTTGACGATTGGTTAAGTAAGTTGTGATATTTTCGTTAAAACTAACGAAAATATCACAACTTAACCTAACCAATTGTCAAGGGCATACAGTTGACCTAACCGGGCATTCAATTAACCTAACCGGGCATTACATCCCATAGAATGAATTGTTTTGTTTATTTGTCCTTTAAATTTTTTGCTTTAATGTAATTGAACTAATTCATCCCCAAAGATAAAGTCAAGTCATTTCAGGTCAGGTCAGCACAAATTCAAGTCAGGTCAGGTCACTTCAGCGCAAATTCTTTCGTAGGCTAAAAATATCTTTGTAGACCGCACGCTAGAGTAGCACCGAAACTTCACAGCCAAAATCAATAGATGCAAATAACTAAATTAATGGGAAAGATTACGTAAATTAAACTTATACTCGTTGGAGAAGAGGCGTGGTACACCATTATTTACACATGGAAACTACTAGAGAACCTAGTCCCTAATCTCATTTTGAACCCTGTAACCATTCAAACAACAGTGAAAAATAGGAAAGGAGGAATTGCCGTGTTCCCGAAATAAAGATTCGACAGGGAATATCCTCAACCTTGAAGGAAAATAGTTTTGTTGTCTGAGGACCAAGACTATTCAACCAGCTACCCAAGGAACTTCGAAGTATGAATGGTATCGACGTGGGTGTTTTCTAAAGAGACTAGAAACCTGGCTAGATGAGGCGGGTGTACCTTACTATGTGAAATGGAGAGCTCAAGAAACCAACTCTTTAATTCACCAAGCCAACTCAATAGGTGGTACAACAAGCTTGACTTCCGTGAAGTGAGGAATATGGAACACATGAAAGGCTGAAGGAAGAGTATATATATATATATATATATATATATATATCTATATATATATATATATATATGCACTAGAATCACAAAATAACACGTGACCTTATTAATAAGCAAACAACCACAAGGAAAAGGAAACACAAAGTCCGAGCGCTTTCGTTGTTTGCTTATATATATATATATATATAGAGAGAGAGAGAGAGAGAAGAGAGAGAGAGATTGCTTACACATTCGTGCAAGAAAACATAATCACAAGTAAGTTGAACCAAAGCTTTCTACTGATGGAGTTTATATACGCTGAAATAAATGTCGTACTACTGCTTATGGGTATATGGGCAACATTTAATGTACTGGAGATTTCATCGGGTAACAATAAGAGAAATTCCGGGATTTAATAGGCTCTACTGTATGTGGGTTCACTCCTGATTGATATTCAAGGTCTCCCACACTTAATTCGACCACCTTTTTACTAAGTAAATTACAATATACTTCTAACTTTCCAAAGAAATTTTTTGTTAAGGGTATATCAATCTCTCTCTTATTATTATTATTATTATTATTATTATTATTATTATTATAGAAAATAATCTGCTTCCTCTCGTTGCAATGTTTGCCTAAAATGTCAAATATGACTAATTCAGGGGAGGTATTCAATCACTCAAACTTAGAATTCGTTTTAACCATATACAAAATTAGCTCCTATTATTGCAGTTTTTATATTTATCATTTAACTTTTAATATTTGTCATTTAACTTTTAATATAATTATATATTTATATTAAAATTAAAATTAGGAAGATATAATTTCAATTTTGAATACAAGTCACGCATTCCGGCTGTAAAAGGAAGTACGACTTATTTCTGCCTGGACGAGTAACAATGGTCTTAGCAAAACGATTATTCTGGAAAGTCAAACTCACCTGAGAACTTAAAAATTGCTAATAAAAGAACGGAAGCACAAATATATTGAGTTTTCATTTTGGATTCATTAAATTTTACTATCTTTTAATGAAAAATTTTTAGAAATGCTTTAAAAAACTATTTAAATAAAAACATCACAAACGCAATCAAACATTTTTAGGAGCACTGAAGCAGCCTTGCCTTTACATAGTTTGTTATTTATTTGAATTAGTTGCCAAGTATTGCAAGATATTTTACAACAACATTTTAATAATGATTCAAATAATTTTAATTTACAATTTTAAACGAAAGATATGCTTCATTATTGTTTTATTTAAAATTTTACCACGTACAAGTGAAAATCACGGACTTAATCCTTTAATAATTTAATGGAATAAATATATAGTTTTTGTATGAATTAATAATATTTACCCTTATCCAAGTTACACAAAGTGATTCAAAGTTATATTAATACGCGAATAAGAAACAAAATAGAAATTATCTTCTTTGAACCATCTTAATTTTTAATAGAAAATTCATTTAGTTACCCAGTTCGTCGACATGTGATTTTAGCTTTTAAACACCTGAGAAAAGGGTATCCAGGAATCCAAGTAAAATAAAATGGCAACTTCGTTTTCAGGTAATGACGATAACAACACATAAATCAAAGAAAATGAAGAGAAGAAAATTTTATGGTTAGACTATTAATTTACTATAATAATTCAGATATCATTATTTTAGCAAATTATTATTATTATTATTATTATTATTATTGTTATTATCATCAAAGAAGAAGGCAAAAAGTTATACTTTTGATCTTGAAAATGTTCTAATCTGATCAATTTCATAATACTGAGGTTTCACACTGCGTAGTGTGACATCCCAGCAGTTCGGTGGTGAATAAACAGAAGATAAAGGTTGAAATTTATTTATTATTTATTTAGCTGTGTCCGAATAAAGCTGGCAACAATCATATATATATATGATGTAAACCCACAAGGAAACAGAAAAAATAATTCCAAGGTTTTTCGTTTATTCAGTAATACACCTCGTCAGGGAATTCTCTGACGAGGTGTATTGCTGAATACACTAAAGATCTTGGAATAATTTTTTCGGATCACTTTAACATATTGCTTCCCAAAGCATTCGGGAAGCAATATGTTAGAGTGATCCCTGGGAAGCAATATGTTCTGGGAAGCAATATGTTAAAAGAGAAAGGTTGGTTGGTTAGAAAGAGGTTGGTAATCTAGGAGATAACCTACCGACCGTAAACAAAGCTATAAATGCCCTAACCGGGCATTCTTTATATATTTAATGTAGGTTAACTGACTGTACGCCCTTGATGACTGGTTAGGTTAAGTCGTGATATTTTCGTTAGTTTTAACGAAAATATCACAACTTAACCTAACCAATCGTCAAGGGCGTACAGTTGACCTAACTGGGCATTCAGTTAACCTACATTAAATATATAAATAAAATGAAAGGATGCAAAAAGGAGCTACTCAACTCGTACTTGTGCCAACTGATGTGGCGTGACCGATTCTTTCGAAATCCATTTTTTGCTTTGTGTGACCAAATAGCGCAACAATTCTAAGAAATTTACTTTCAATCTAATATTTTAACATGTTATGATTTACTTTTTATGCCTTTACTTTATTAAAGCGAATATTTTTTATCGTACTCCTTATCCTAAATATTGGGAAACAATATGTTAAAGAGAGGTTCCTGAGAAGCAATATGTTAAAGTGATCAATTTTTTCGTTTTTCCTTGTGTGTTTGCATCATTTCATTCATCTCACGTGTTTAAGTGTGAAATTCATCCCATATTATATATATATATATATATATAAGCAAACAACACAGGGAAAAAGGAAAAAGAAACACGAAATCCGAGCGCTTTCGTGATATATTCACATCTTCAAGGACAAGAAAAAATATAAACCTGGATCTCTCTCTCTCTCTGCTATAGGTTTACTAGATATAATTTTCTGACTCTAGATGTTAAACATATGACAAACATTTATTATATTTTGATATATAAAAATATAGGAAGTATATAAAATTAATGGTCTTAAAATCCTCAAAAAATAATGCTTTTAGGCAGAATGACGTCATGACATAGGACTCGGGAGCATGATTCATATTTAAGGCTTAAAATTTAGGAACTTCTTGAAATCATTTCCAAGAAATATTTATGACAGAGTCTGCTTTAAGTTTTTAGTTTAATTGTTAATTTAATGATGTGACTTATTTTTAATTTTAAAATTAAATTAAGTTAATAATGAACGATAACTCTGTTGGTCTTTTAAATCTTTTTGGTTCTAGTATTTGATTTTTTTTCTAGTCAAAACAAACTCGGCCATGTGTCCTGGAACCATTCGTGCCAGGCGTACGAAAATTGAACAGGAGTATTTTGAAAAATTTTTGATAGGTACTTTTAAAACGTATTAAGAATGTTTAAAAACATAGAAAATGGTACTTATATAAACTAGTAATAAATGCGTAAGTTAAATTTTAAATTACAGTAAGACTCACCACGCCAATCAGTAGATAATTGAAAATATTTTGACTGTACAAAACTCACCTGCAGAACGATGATGACCGGTTTTGTTTGAATTAGTTTGCGTTCTACCGTTCACACATTCATTTAGCTATGATAACGTTGTAGTATATTCATTGTGTTATAATTAAAATTGATACTAAGAAATAATTGATTATTTCTAACAATGTGAGAAACTAAATTCGCTTTAATACCGACAAGAATGATATGGTTAACTGTCATGCTTTCTCTCCTTGAACGATATCAAAAATAATTCCTTTTCTTGTGGTAAGCACCATTGATTTTCCTTTTAAATTCTAGAAGATGGATCTACTTAGCATCCTAACTTAAAATAGTAAAATATTTTAGACTCAATTTACTATACTCGGTACAAACACGCTACTTTTCATATATATTATATATATATATATATGATGAATAAAACCACGTGAAATAATTTTCCCCTGAGGATTTTACAAATACGCACAGACCATGCAAGGAACAAGGAACTCTTCTGGGAAAATTAAATCCACTATAGTCCGAATAAGTATATTATACTGTTTGTCATTTACCATTACTTATTCGGACTATACTGGATTTAATTTTCCCAGAAGTGTTCCTTGTTCCATGCACGGTCTGTATGTATCACACACACATATATATATATATATATATATATAGGGTGTCCCAAAAAAAACTATATACTCTTTGTAGCATCATATATTTTATAATTTAAAAAAAAAACAATATATTGTTATAGCAATTGCCAATGAAAGGTAAATTAGTAATCTAAGTGATCAAAATGTTATAGCGAGTTGTTTGCATATAAAATTTAATTAACTACGCCAAGTGCTCAAAATGTTCTCCGGCGGCATGAATGCACTTTCAATACAACAAAATCGTGTGGTCTGATGAAGCTACCTTCAAGCTGAATGGCACAGTAAATCGACACAACTGCAGGTACTGGTCACTTGATAATCCACACGTTTATGTGGATAAACATGTTAATTTACCAGGATTAACAGCATGGTGTGGTTTATCATCCAGGGGTTTGGTTGGATCATTTTTCTTTAATGGGACAGTTACCGGTGCCGCATATCTCGACATGCTGCGGACAGAAATTATACCTGCAGTTCGGAAGTTGTTTGGAAACGACGACTTTTACTTTCAACAAGATGGAGCCCCCCCCCCCCCTCATTATCATTGTGATGTCAGAAGGTACCTCGATGAAACGTTGCCTAACCGTTGGATAGGACGAAGAGGAAGCGTTGAGTATCCTCCACGTTCACCGGACTTGACTCCACTTGATTTTTACTTGTGGGGCTACCTGAAGGATGCAGCTTATGGTACAAGACCTGCAACACTCGAACACCTTAAGGATGCAATTAGGGAAAAGTGCGGGACCATCACAGCATCCACATTAGTCCATTCTGCGAATCAGTTAGTCGACGCATTCAAAAGTGCATTCATGCCGCCGGAGAACATTTTGAGCACTTGGCGTAGTTAATTACATTTTTATGCAACAACTCGCTATAACATTTTGATCACTTAGCTTACTAATTTACCATTCATTAGCAATTGCTATAACAATATATTGTTTGGTTTTTTTTTAAATTATAAAATATATGATGCTATAAAGAGTATATAGTTTTTTGGGGACACCCTGTATATATATATATATATATATATATATGTTAGAATCTAGCATGTAAATTTCACCATTAAATTCTGTTCAAAATTTTTATATATTTTCGGGTCCAGAGAAAAATCCATTTTTAAAAAATGGCAAATGTTTTGTATTTAAAAAAAAAAAATCAATTTTTCATTGAGTAAATATTGTTAATTTGAATTTTATCCCTTGTACCCATATTTACAAATAAAGTTTATCATTATTATTTAGATGCTTTCATTATAAAAGACCTAAAAATCACAATAGTTTTTGAAATAGTTTAATAACCAAACTTGAAATGTTGTTTGGCAAATTTCTGTTATAAAATATAGCTGTAAACATTTTATCTGACTTCGATACACGATACTATATGTAATATTATTATTATTACGTACTAGCAAAAGTGGGACGTACGGGCCTCCCAATTACTGGGAAGTTAGTTAGTTATTCGGTCAATAAAACTATAGAAAAGAACGCAGCAATAAAAATCTTAGGCTTCACATCCGAACCCATTGTACGAAGCAATTAAAATCTTGACGGGTTACAGTTAAAAGTTGAAACAAAGCAAAGCACATTTATTTCTATGTTCAGAATAGCTTAATAGTAAATACAGGGTGTCTACAGACAGACAGGACTGCCTTTTTATAGTATAGATTACCGTGCAACAGTAACTTTATGAAGAAGACAGTAACTTACCTTACAGAGCATAATATTATTTTAATATTAATTATAATAATAATAATTACTATTTA
Organism: Bathynomus jamesi; assembly: GCA_023014485.1. Lineage (NCBI taxonomy): Eukaryota > Metazoa > Arthropoda > Malacostraca > Isopoda > Cirolanidae > Bathynomus > Bathynomus jamesi. Next base: position 41,916 of record JAJOZX010012137.1, read on the forward strand.
AATAATATTAATTATTAATAAATTTTAAACTGGAAGAAGTAATTAATAAGAAACCGCTTCACAGTATTCTAATATTTCATGACCTGATCTGCGCGTGTACGTAAGGGAAGTACATTTAAAAATTCTACACACGTTTAATTAAGTACAGGATGAATGTACATTTTTTCTGTACAATAACCATACAGTATTCGGTCCATAGATAAGATGAGAAATATATAACTATATATACAGTATATCTTTATTACTCTCTCTCTCTCTCTCTCTCTCTCTCTCTCTCTCTCTCTCTCTCTCTCTCTCTCTCTCTCTCTCATTAGTATACACACACGGAACGGAACCCACACATTCGGTCCTGAAATATAAACACGCAGCCAACATCTGAATAGACCATCACAACATGTGTTTAAAAATAGGCTAGACAAAGTACTGAATACTCTCATAGTTTAAGATTAAACCATAACAAAACTCTGCAGGAGTTCGCTTGCACGGTGTCTCTGTGAGCAAGCTAAATATAGAGCTATTTATATATTCTCCACTTTCCTGTAAAATTTCCTTGGCTACTTTTCCAGGGTCAAGGTATTTTCTTCAACCTTTTTCCGTACCTGCCTCTGGCAGGGAGGGAGCGGAGGGTGGGGAGAGAGCCTTCTACTTTTCTATCCAGTTTCCTACTACTGCTAGGATAGTTGAAAGAAAAATAAACTTGTTTAATAACAGGAACCTCCCAGAGTGGACCGGAAGGTCTTTGAGGCTTCCTCTTGTCCTTGTAACTCCTTGTAACTCTCTCTCTCTCTCTCTCTCTCTCTGTCTCTCTCTAATTAGTATACACACACGTATATATTTACAGTAAGTCAATTTCACCCCAACGGAACCCACACATTCGGTCCTGAAAATATAAACACGCAGCCGAACATCTGAATAGAGAATAGACCATCACAACATCAGAGCAAACCATGAAACCAGTTCGATAACCGCTATAAAAAGTATACTTAATAAAGATAGTACTATATAGGGACCTTTTCCAGTTTGTGTACCGTTTTTCATATAATTTATTTTTGCTTCTTTTCAGATCAAAAATGAGTTCTTGATAACCTAACCTAACCTAACCTAACCCACATTATAACTTTCGTCACTAAATAATTTCAATCTAAAAATGTTTACTATGCTGTATGTAATGTACTGTAAAACGGTACATAAACTGGAAAACGTCTCTATATAGTACTAAAGTAGGTACTATAAATGGTCTTTTGTTGGATATGATAAAACAGTTTAATCCTTTCGATTATGCCAAACACTTTTTTTTTCTTTTTTGCCTCTATGGTTACAGTTAATTTTAACGTACAACTGTTAATAACAAACTTTCAATCTACACAAATTTTAGTTTGATACTTTATGAATTATTTAATTAAAGTTACAGTCAATAATTTTTAACTGTAAACATGAACTGTCTTTTTATCATAATTACATTTCTGTATACGTTCTTTTGAGTTTATAAGACTACATAAATTAAGAACAGTTGTGTGTGTGTGTGTACACATGTCGTTTCCCTATATAATCTGAACTAATATACGGTATATTTTAGTGAACGGTATTTCTCCGTCAAACATATGTGAATCCATTTATGTCCATCTATAAGGGAAAGGCTCAATGCGGCAAATTGAGGTAAAGATTCTCTTAAAATAATTGCGGCAAAAAATCAGCGAGCGTAAAATTGTTCGGTTTTTTTTTTATTGGTTTGATATTTATTCAAATGAATCCAGTCGCGACGGTTGAAGAATTTCGTTTATAGACGTTTGTGGGTTTTAAAATACGTTACTAATTCATTGGTGTGTGTGTGTGTGTGTGTGTGTGTGTGTGTGTGTGTGTGTATAGAGAGAGAGAGGACATCGTTCAATTGATTGAAACTCAATAAGATTTTTACCGTTCACTGCCAAAGTTGAGTAATTCCTTTGTGACTTCAGAACAGACTACCTATGATTATGAGGCTAATTGGTATTGTTTTATATTTTCCAATTTGGAATAGTGTTTGAAAACCGCTCTTAACTCTCTCGTATAATGTTGAATTGTGTGCATGTTGCCCATAAAGCACGAATGACGTATGTATATATTTCTATCCTTAGTATATGAACTGTCATTGTATTAATATTTGTCATATGGACTATAGTCTGCCAATAAACATTTTCATTTTCATTTTAGTTAAATCTTGCGTGAATTGTTGTATTATTAAGAAATGAGATGAATTAATTGTCTGCAGACACGACAGTCCAGACGCATTTCCGGCATGGATGCTTCCACTCATTCGAAAGATGGGTATAATATTTTGGGAAATGATATGTGAGTTCCAGTTAATGGAATATGCCTTGATAAGTTCTCGCGATCCTAAAACGCAGTGGTTCCCAATCCCGGTGTCTCGCGGGACAAGGGAGTTCAATAAGCCATAATATTTCAGTAAATATTAAATAATAGTTGGTACATCAATGATTACATCGTAACACTATATCTAATCTATAGCCTTTATAGCAATAGCTATAACATATATTGCTTATTAGTCTTATTTTATAAGTGTTGTCATTATTATTATATTAATTAATATATTTTGCATAGATAGGATAGGAGCCTCATAAATTTTAATTTTTTTATTTATCCTCTTAAACCTTATTTCTTACTGGTGTAAACATTTTGGTAAATCTCTAGGAGCGCTCCATTTTTCAATATTAAACATACACTCATAAAACATATACCATTTGAAAGCTCACATTTTTCCGAGTCTAAAAAATGTAGTAATCCAAAAGTATCAATAGCAAATAAAAAGTAACTAGGTTTAAATATAAAAACCCTATACCGATCAATTTGTGATGCGTTATCTTTACGGGGGCGAGCCCCCGTACCCCCGAGACCTAAATTATACAAATGATAATGTAATAACATATTCATGTTAGGTTAGGTTAGCGTAACAATTACCAAAAATACCATCTTACAACACAGACTGAAGATCTATAACTTAGCCAACCTTTATAATGTAGTTAATGACGTCACGCGTCAAACAATTAATTAAATCTAGTTACTTTTTATTTGCTGTTCATACTTTTGGATTACTACATTTTTAGACTCAGAAAAATGTGAGCTTTCAAATGGTATATGTTTAATATTGAAAAATGGAGCGCTCCTAGAGATTATCCAACATTTTATCAAAATCTACCTACACTTAGTCTGTTAAAGCCATTCAAATTGTTTCAATACACCTAAACGAGTTAAACAGCTGATAAGCTCGGAAAAGAAAATGGAAAAATTAAGAGAAAATGGAAAAGATGAATTATAATGACCATACGTACTTAAATTGGGAGTTTCAAGAAATAGACTTAGGCCTACATCATATACAGGGTGTACATAAAGTCAGGATCTATTTTTGTGAAATAATTATTTTTTTCTATTTTTCTTTTCAGAAGCCCTTAGAATGAATACAGAAGAGCGTGTGGCAATAGTAATTTGGCGAATCGAGGGAAAGAAATACAATGACATCAGAGAGAAGTTTAGAAGGAGATTTCATAAGCCGGGGCCAATAGACAAGACAATACGAAAATTGGTGAACAAATTTAAAGGAACGGGATCTGTAAATGATGAAGCAAGATCAGGACGACCGTGTATGTCAGATCTTACCGTGAATGCAGTACGCGGAATTATCACTGAGGAGCCACGTACGTCCGTTCGTGCTGCATCACACAGACTCGGCCTCCCGACGTCATCTGTGCACAAAATTCTGAAAGTTAATTTGCAGAAGAAAAGCTATCATGTGCAGGTTTTGCATGATTTACATGAGGAAGATTTCCCTCGACGAAGTGCTGTGTGTGCTGATCTCGTAGAACAAATCTGGAGTGATAATTTAATGGACAACATTCTCTTTAGTGATGAAGCCACTTTCCATACGTGTGGAAAAGTAAATCGCCATAACTGTCGAATTTGGGCAGATGAAAGACCGAATGATTTCGTCCAAAATTGGGAAAGAGACTCACCTAAAGTTAATGTCTGGATGGGTTTAACAAAATCTAAGGTTTATGGTCCTTTTTTCTTTGCTGAAGCTACAGTTACGGGGCTTATTTATCTGGACATGTTGCAGCAATTCCTTGAACCTCAGCTGATTGGGAATAGGATTGTTAGTACCGTCGTCTATCAACATGATGGTGCTCCTTGTCACTATGCCAAAATTGTTCAGGATTATCTAAATGGACGTTTTCCAAATCGCTGGATCGGACGCGGAAGCAACAGACCTTGGCCAGCGAGATCACCAGATTTTACCCCTTTAGATTTCTCTGCATGGGGCTTTATCAAATCGCACGTCTATCAGACGAAGATTACGAGTCTTGAAAACTTACGTATACGAACTGCTGCAGATAACATAACCCCGCAAATGCTCCAGAATGTGTTTAGAAATGCTGCGGAACGATTTGAGCTGTGCAGGGATACTGATGGGCGTCACGTCGAATCCTACTCTTAATTATTTAATAAATGTTACCACTTTATCATTTTATGATTGAATTCCATATAATTTCCAAGTGCTTCACAAAAATAGATCCTGACTTTATGTACACCCTGTACTGCACCCATTTTTAATTTTAAATGTAATGGATAACATAATTGATAATTTTTGTGAAGTTCATCAACTGATTTACATGAAAGATCGGAGCTATTGAAGAATAGGGACCCCAGCCTTCTTTAGTTAGGCTTATAAGGCTAACTAACGAAAATATCATGACCTAACCTAACCAATCGTCAAGGGCGTACAATTAACCTAACGATTGGTTAGGTTAGGTCGTGATATTTTCATTAGTTAGCCTTATAAAGCTAACTAAAGAAGGCTGGGGTCTCTATTCTTCAATAGCTCCGAAAGATTTCTTCTTCCACATTTAATTAATCACAAAGGCAACCAATTTTGTCACAGACTGAAATCACTGAATATAAGTACATCCGTAAGAAGCGCAGTATCTAACGATTCCTGGTCTCAAACGGAGGTTTAATTTTAATTTTGGCATTTGTAATCATTGAAAAGTTATCTGAAATATAGTATTTCCATATTTAAAAATTTAGGGAGCTATTGAAGAATAGGGACCCCAGCCTTCTTTAGTTAGGCTTATAAGGTTAACTAACGAAAATATCACGACCTAACCTAACCAATCGTTAGGTTAACTGTACGCCCTTGACGATTGGTTAGGTTAGGTCATGATATTTTCGTTAGTTAGCCTTATAAAGCTAACTAAAGAAGGCTGGGGTCCCTATTCTTCAATAGCTCCAAATTTAGTAAGAGCGAACATAACATACTCACTCGAGTATAAAGTTTTTAAGCTGAAAATATTTTGTTCCGTTAGATGGCATTGCAAAATACTAGCGTAGTATGGAAATATGGAAATACTATATGTCATATAAATTTTGGTTATTATGCAGCTAAGGGTCGTCGCGCCTTTATAAGCATACAGTACTACCCTTTTCGACTTTAGAAATATATGTACGTCACATTACAATTGATTATATACTGGGAAAATATCATTTTATGGTGAAGTTTGAGGAAATTATGTTGCAAAAAATTCTAATTTGCCCTATCGCCGCCATGACCAACATGGCGGACGTCAACCAATCACCGAGCGACACGCGCTCTCGTAACGTCATCCAGCCAATCAAATTTAAACCTTGCTCTATCCCAGGCAGCGTTGTCATCCAAAAATAATGAAAATCTGAAGATTGGTGTCAAAATATCTGTAGAAATCTGTAGTTTCAATAAAAATATCTGTAGACAAAATCTGTAAACTACCATTTGATTTTAAAGTTTATTTTTGTAAGTAACATATACAATATTCATAATTCCAAACAGAAATACAAAAATGGTCAATTAAACACAAAATTTAGTGAATGAAAGGTAGATAAACTGAATATTTTAAACCAGAATACTATTCAAGCTACGTCTATAGGTAGGCTGACCATATTTCCTTGAGACAAAAACGGGACATTGGGATGGCAAAAAAGGGACGGGGGTTATGTAATATTCTGTATTCATGAAAAAGTAAGTACATAAACATATTGAGCTTACAATTATTCTTCAGTGACAGAACCCATACAGAACCCATAAAAAAAACGGTACGTATGGTCAGCCTATCTATAGGCCAGTTTAAGAATGATCTAGACAAAAAAGCAGCAAATAGAAAGAACAAGTATACAACAACAAAATAAGGATGCATATATACAAAATGGAAAAAGGAATTCAATAAAATACATAATTTTGTGCTGTACTGGAATTATGGAATGAACATTATCATTAACAACAACAGGGCTATTTATCTGTACTGTAGATTCCACCCTTTGCTTTCTTTAGCAGTGTGTTTTGTTGATACTTAGTAAGAACCGATGCACAGTCAGCTGAGTGTGGCGTGTTTATGTTATGTTACCACTCTCTACTGACAGGTGGCGCACGAAAATAATTTGTTGGTTCTCATGGAGGAACTCGGTAATATTACTGCAGTGGTGCACAAACTTTTTTGATGTGAGGGCCACCTGGCCAAGCGAAGAAAATAACTAAATGCATTAGCCTACTTACTTTCCATCTAAGTCATAAATTGGGTCACTTTTATATTCTAACTTTTTCATTGAATTGAAAAGACCCGTGGGGCCACTGAAAAGACCCGTGGGGGTCACATTTGGCCCGCGGGCCAGGGTTTGTGCATCACTGTATTACTGTAATATCCAGTGTAGTCCGTAGTGGTTAGTAAAAAAACCTCAATCTTAGAAATCGGCAAATTTTGCCCATTTTGAAGGAAAATCTGAAAAGCATAAAAAAAATCAAATTTTAGAAATCTGTAGATTTCGCCCGTTTTGGGGGAAAAATCTGAAAATCTAAAACAAAGCATAAAATCTGTAGATGCACAGATAAATCTGTAGAAATGGCAACACTGAATTTTCCAGGTTTAAAATCGCGCCATTTCTCAGTCTGGATTCCAACATGGTGTGTGGAACTTGCAATCTTAATTTTCAACAGTTAAAAATGCCCAAACTAAAATTAAACGTAGGTTTGAGACCAAGAATGGTGAAATACTGTAATTCCTAGGCTGATCCAAAAGAGGGGGGTAGGGGGCTTAATTGAAGCAACGTAGACAAAAGCATTCAAACGTTTTACCTAATTTCATTTAACCAGGATGTATGGGGCCTCCACATTAAGCCCCCTGGCCTCGTCCCCCCCCCCTTTTGGATCCGCCTATGTTGTAATTTTTTTTATGTAGAGGCCAAGGGGGGGTGCCCGCAAAAATGTCCCCCTTTATAAGAGAGAGAAAGCCAAAATCAAGGTTTCCAAGGCTGACGATGCTTTTTTTTTTTTTTTTTTTTTACAAATTTTGGAAAGTGTTTAATGTGTAAAGCATGCATATGTAGTGAAGAACAGAGGGAGAAGCTTGTGTTTGAGAACATGCTGGAATGTTCGCAGGGTAGATGAGACACGGAAAAAGATAATTCTTAATTTTGGTTAATTTTTACCTTATATATATATATATATATATATTAGGTAGTAAGGAAGGGGCCAAAGGAGAATGCCCGCAAATTATTTCTTGTTAATAGGCCTATTTAATAACTAAACAGCGGGCATCTAGCGAAGTTTCAATAAAAGAAGCATGACCTTAGAAAAAATAGATACAATTGTAAAAAAAGTTATACTATCTTGTTATCTCCCCACGAAGTTTTAATATGATTAATTCAGTGGTCGGGGAACAGGGGTAAATTACCCCAAATGGGATAAATTTAAAAATTTTGGGGGTAATGCGTGCGGTATGAGAGACACTTCCCTCAGAGCCTCAGTCGTGTGTATGGTATGAAACGAAGAGGTGCTTTTAGTGCTTGACACTTTGTGCTGATATTTTTTCGTATATTTTTATTTTATTTTGTTACATAAATGTGGCGTTATTCTAAATTTTAGAATATTACGAATTTACGTCCTGATTTTGATGATGATGTATCAAAAATGAAACACCATCATTTTTCCAAAACCTGAAGTGGATGTTTTGAATGAAATTCTTCAGTTCTTCAATCCTTTTTACTAATTTTGTTTGTGTGCTATTCTTATGCCAGCATGTGTGGCTTTTTTTTATTTCTCCATAATAATGGATCCAATAAACATTTTTTGAATTTGAATTTTTTGTATACCATATTCAACAAATTTAAGAGCAATTGGCTTGTTTTTGTTTACTTTGAAGTCTGGGGGTAATTTCATTTTACTCAAATAGATTTTTGGGTAATACTCAAAAAAGTTCCCCGACCCTTGATTAATTGAATGCTCGGTTAGGTCACGCTTCGTTAGGTTAATTCGTGGTATTTTCGTCAATTTTAACGAAAATATCACGACTTAATCTAACCAATCGTCAAGGGCGTTCAGTGACTAAACCGGACATTCAATTAACCATATTAAAACTTGGTGGGGAGATAGCAGAATAGTACCAAAAAAATTACATTAATTGAAAATATAAAATCCCGTTCCTGTTTTTTTTTTTTTTTTCATAAAATTACGAAAAAACACAAGTGGGTCGGGTAAAACCGGAAAAAAAAACATTTTTTGGCCAACCCTGTTCGTATGATAATTGCTGAATGCGCCTGGAGGTCAATCCCTTTAAAATATTTTTAAAAAATAAAATATAAGAGCTTGTAAATGTTTTAATTTTTGCCGAAGCTTTGGATGAACAAACACACGAGCAAATTTTAGCAAACTCGCACGCGTTTGCAAGTTTGCAACTCGCCCGCGAGTTCCATAAGAAGGTTTGGTCAAAGCTAGTGATGGGACGATTAATCGGAATCGAGAATCGGAAGAATCGAGCATTTTTCAGGAATCGGAATCGGAATCGAGAGAATTGTACCATGATTTCCGATTCTTAAAACGATTCTTTAACTTTTAATAACAAAATTAATTAATTTATTATCTTTTCAAAAGAGAGGTGGCGATAGCGAAAGTGATACGAAAGGAAAGCGGAAGGTGTGTGGGGGTTTTCGTTTGTCATTTTTTTGATACAGGTGAAGAAAAGGGACTGTTTGGAGGACTAGGCTCAACATTATCAGCATGGAAAGCTTCTGTTAAGACTAGATTTAACGCTTACTTAAAGGACAAGAACCTCATACTAGCAACATATCTTGATCCACGCTTCAAAAATACATTCCTTGAAGATGAATATGATAATTAATCAGAACGTTGAAGAAATTATTGTGCAGTGGCTGTGTGAAGATATATGCTCTATAAATAACAGCAAATCTGTTACTGGTCACATTTCTCAAGCCACAGACTCTTCTGAGCTATCAGATGATGACAAAAGTGATAATGAAAAATATTGAAAATGCTTTCAACTTCAGTTTTGAAAGTTGTTTTTCTGAGATCAAAAAGAAAAAGAAATTAGCAAAGGGAGAACCAAATGCCAAATCAAACGCAGACTCTCTAGGCAAGAAGCTTGAAGAAAGAGAAACTCTAAAAATGAAATGATTAAATATCAAGGTTTGAAAATGATAAATAATGACGAGAGCCCATTACAGTGGTGGTATGTTAATAAAGACAGCTTTCCTAATATGACTCTTCTAGCTAGAAAATATTTATGTGCACCCCCCTCTTCAGTTGAAAGTGAAAGGGTATTCAGTGTCGGTGGTAATATATATTCACCAAAAAGAAATAGAATGTGAGCAGAAACAGGAGAGATGCTAATGTTTTTGCATTATAATTTAAGGGTCCTGGGTTTTGAATACAAATAAATTCTTACTTATTCACTTATTTATTTGCATTTTGTAGGCTAAGGAGTAAGGATTGCTTTTTGAGTAAAAGGATTTTTTTAAACTTTTAATTGAACCAGTTTTGCAATGTAAACTTTAAAATTTAAATGGAAGAGGATAACAAATTTTATTTTTATTGTATTGTAGCTATACATTAAAACATGTATATCCATGATGTGTAATCAAGAAGATTAAAATGAATTGTTACAACTTACAGTTGATTTTTATTTTTAAACCAATCTATTATAATTTATAATTTATATTACCATACTCATAATGTAAATAGTTAATCTTACCAGAGTAAAATATGACAATTTCCAGAAAAACAAGTATAGAATTATATTTAAAAATATTGAGAATCGGAATCGGAATCGAGAATCGTATCGGAATCGAGACTTTTTAGTGGTATCGGAATCGAATCGGAATCGTTAAAAATTTTGGTATCGTCCCATCACTAGTCAAAGCGTATGTTTATTCATGTCGCCGCAAATTGGTGAGTATACAATAATGGACGACGCAGAAATCGATTAGATTGTTCTCTGCTCTTTATTTATTTCCTTTCCCCAAAATTTCACGTTTTTTATTACGATTTAACTGAGAAATCCTTTCGAGTATTTCCTGTTCCCCACCAGATTACACTTGTGTGAACGGAGGAACAACGATTGTTGAACATATGTCGAACAATATGATTTACCATATCAGTGAAATTGTTATAGCTTGTCCTATCGTTTATTTCTTATGAGAACGTTAAAAAAAAAACGGATTTGGCTTCATTAGTGGATTTTGTAATAACTTAGTAAATCCCTTGAAGAGGAAAGAAATTGAATCTAAGTCGGGCTGTAAAGAAAGTAGAATTTGAAACAAAATAACATTTTAATATACAGGGTGGGCCGAAAGTCTGGATCCATAGGAAAATATTTATTTTAATACATAAATTACAACAAATGGTAAATACTTAAAATGAATATCAACTTTAACTCGTAAATGCGTATCCGTGATACTGTACAGTAGTTCGTATTCCAGTATAAATACTCAAATACTTTTTTTATTTCAGCCCAGAAATGGCTTCGAATCTAACAACAGAAGACCGGGTAGAACTTGTGTTCATGTACGCGAGACAGGGCGCTACACACAGAGAAGTTGCTACCGAATTCAATAGAAATCATCCTGATAAGCATCCAGTAACGCATGCGACTGTTGGCAAGTTGTTTAAACGTTTCAAAGAAACAGGAAGTGTACATGATCGACGGCGTTCTGGTCGTCCAAAAACTGCAACTGATGAAAATACCTCTGCAATGGTATGTGAAACTTTAACGAATAGTCCAGTAAAGTCAACAAGAAGATTATCAAATGAAACACGCATCTCGAGAACGTCAATTCGAAGAATTATTAAAAATCATAAATTCCATCCCTAAGTGTCTCGATGTCAGAGGCCGCCAATTTGAGCATTTGTTATAATTTGTTGTTTATACTGGAGTACGAACCACTGTACAGTATCACGGATACGCATTTACGAGTTAAAGTTGATATTCATTTTAAGTATTTACCATTTGTTGCAATTTATGTATTAAAATAAATATTTTCCTATGGATCCAGACTTTCGGCCCACCCTGTATATATATGGGATGAATTTTACAATAAAACACGTGAAATGAATGAATGCTGCAAACCACAAGGAAAAGAAAAACGATTCCAAGGCCTTTCGTGTATTCAGAGCTACACCTCGTCATTCCCTGACGAGGTGTAGCTCTGAATACACGAAAGGACTTGGAATCGTTTTTCTTTTTCCTTGTGGGTTTGCAGCATATATATATATATGTGTGTGTGTGTGTGTATATACAGTATATAGGCCTATACAGGGTGTCCCATAAGTCTGGTATCATAGGAGAAATTCATATTTTTCTATTTCTACAAACCATAATTTATGCTCGGGATGTCAATTTTCCGTCCACCATTCTCTTCAGTTACGAGGCTGTTTTTTATGGAATTGGTGAGGTAAATCGACAACACCCGCTACTGGTCTCAAAACAACCCTCACTGGTATACCTCTTCAAAGGAACAAGGTGCATCTCGGGTGATGGTATGGTGTGGCATTTGGAAGGATCGCATCATACGCCCCCTCTTTTTCGATGAACATGTCACTGGAGGCACCTACCTACGTATGCTCAAGGAAGAAGCATTTCCCAGTGTCTTGAACGAAGAAAGAAATTTCCCAACATGGTTCCAGCAAGACGGCGCTCCTGCACATTACAGCACCCAAGTAAGGGAATACCTGTACCAACAATTCCCTGGTCATTGGATAGGACGTCGAGGGCCTGTGGAATGGCCAGCTAGAAGCCCGGATCTCACGCCACTAGATTTTTATCTCTGGGGCCACTTGAAAGCGCTGGTATACGCAGAGAAAATTAGGAGTGTCGAACATTTGCGGCAGCGCATTATTGGTGCATGTAACACCATTACTCCTGACATCATTCACCGTGTGCTTGCTGACTGTGTATCACGTCTGAATTTGTGTATTGAAAACAATGGTGGACACCTTGAACACGTTCTGTAAATAAGAGCTTTTGTTTTGCCTTTTTTTATTATTTTTCCTATGATGCCGGACTTATGGGACACCCTGTATATATAACCTTTGGTTAGCTTCCGCAAGAATTGTTCATTCTGACGAAGGTCAAGCTTTTCACTCCACCTTAGACCTACAGTTTAACGTGGAATCCGAACCACGCCCCATCAGCAGCCCAGCGTCTTAACCACTAGGCCACCTAGGGTACCCATTTATCTACCAACCACTTCCTTTATTGTGTGGAAGGATGAACAGCTGGGTTTTGCTGCGCGCCGGCTGCCGTCACCGGGTTCGATCCCAGGGCCGATGGATTCGAAGTCAGCGACACTAACCACTACACCACCGAGGCGCATATATATATATATATAGTGCCTCGTTGGCACTATAGTAATGTTAATTATAACGGTATGTTAATAATTATGATTGCTTGAGGCTGGGGTCACCATTGATCTTTTGCAGATCAAATAATGTTATTAATTAAGGAAGTTAATAGTGAATGTTATTTCTCAGAAGGCGAAAGGAAAATCGCGAATTTGAAGGTGTCTGTCGCTATATATATATATGTATATATATATATATATATTATATATGTTGCAAAAACCGGTTTTTTTCGCTATTCTTTTTAATGTTTTTAAAATCCGTTTCCCTAGAAATTAAATACATAGTTTTGTTAAATTATTTTTATATACCTGTTGTAAAAACAGATTAATATTTTATATGTAGGCTATAGTTTAAGTATATTTGATAGTCTCTCTTAACTTAATAACTATTTTCAGCTTTTATTATATTTACATAAAAAATATACATAATATAGCCAAATAGCCATAAAGATAATTTCTGAATGTTTTAAAAACTAAGATTATCCAGCATGTGTATAAAAATTATAAAAAATAATTTTTAGAGTAAGGTTTTTCATCCTTTCTGCCCTAGTGACCTTTTCATATAAAAAATTTCGCATACCCCTTCCGTAAATGAAGCAGGACATACGTGAACTGCAAAAACAGCTCCAGGACTACGTTCTAAATGGCGATGGAAAGCGCCAAATCTGGGGGCAGTTTAGAGTGCCGCGGCTAGATATAAGGTTAGGGGTCTGCTGGTCTAGCGAATGTCCACACCTTTTTGTTTTAGAGTTTTTACAACCACATAAACGCTCACCAATAACAATGTTTTATAAATCTGTCTTACAAAATATTAATTGCCAAACTCTTCCCCATAAGATATAGGTTAAGAACTCTGTGCCACCTTTCTAGCTGATTATAGGCTAAGGAGACTAGATTTATGAAGACTTTGAGATGAATATACTCAATCCGTTTAATAAAAGGGTGGCACACTCTGCTGAACTTGCAGGACAACTGCACGATAAATAAGGCGTAATTCCCGTTAAATGACTTATCTCTAGTTTACATAGCATGGAAATGAGAGTTATTTTCAGTCTGAAACAGTGAAAATTTTAATGCCATTATGCAAATTTGGTTTCTCTTCAGTGGTTGCATTTGAAACAAAGCAACGAAAGAGACCTAATTTTTCTGTGTTTTGTTTATTCCACCGAACATAAGAAAATTAAGAAAGGCAAATCAGGCACAGGTATCTCATTGAAAGACATAGATTAACAGTTAAAAAGATCACGATTAACAAAATAATTTCAACTCTAAAACTGTAACATTACAGTCACGTTGTTTTCATTTAAAACAAATAGTCTCACCGATTTTACATTTTTTTTCATAATTTTTGCTGGAAAAAGAAACTCTGACTTTTCATATAGTCTGACTATTTCCGTAAACTGCGCGACCACCCAGTTGATGAAACACTACTCTTCAAGATATCTAGTACACCATTTTCAGCTCTCCTACATTTTTAATAGGAGCATTCGGGGAAAGGAGAGTAGAGTATGTCATATTCAAAATCCCAACCATACCATGCTTGGCTATATTAAAGTACTTACTGATATATAATTACTAACTCACACTCATTATTGACAGCCGAATCCACTTCCCGTGTACTAAACGCACGTGCATTATTATATCATTTACTAGGCCCATTCAGTGTTCCACTTATGCGTAACTCTAGCTTACCTAATCCATTTACAGTGTACTGTGTACCAATTTAACGTGCATAATTTCCATTATCATTTATTCCATGTTCATTCATGCATAACCTTTAGCCTACATCAGTGGTTCCCAACCTGGGGGACCCCTGGGGTCCGCGAAGGTAGTACTGGGGTCCGTGAGCTTTCAATATTTCGAGAGGCTCCAATGGAAATCGTACATTGACCCAAGATAAGGGCGCTCAGGCTAAAATTTCAAGTTTCCTTGCTCTTGGCTGGAATTATTAATACTTTTTTAATAGGCTGTATTTTAATTGCATACTCTCTTATATGTCCTTTATTTGATAGTGAAAAATGAGAAAACGAGTTAATTATTAGTTAATAAAAACAGTTTGTTTGGTAGACGAATCTTTCAAAACATGAGGTCCGTGGGAAAAAAATAAAAGGGGTCCTTTGTGATGAAAAGGTTGGGAACCACTGGCCTACATAATCAGTGTTACGTATTCTATTCAGTGTACCAAAACGTACGTGCATAATTTCCATTATCACTAGGTTTCATATTTTATGTTGTGTTCCATTTTGCATGCCACATGCCATTAGCCTAACATAAATGAATGCATTACTAGATCATTAAGCTCTTAACCATTTCTCTTATTGGCTAAGCTCCATGTCATCTTAGCATAATATAAAGGCCGTTAAATAATTGTTAAGCACTATAATTATTGTTTGTCATTGTTATTCACTGTGAACAAATAACTGATTTATTTTCTTAATTAAATACAAAGCAATGAGGTGCTTTTTATAACCTTAACAATATTTGCTTGGGTGTAATCCAAGCTGGTGACCTCGAAGCAATTCGTATCTCAGAAATATTATAGTAGGCCTACTCCATTAGCCACCTTCAACCGGTGATACTGTAGGTCGTAGGACATCATAAATTATAATTATAATTATAATTTTACTGTTAGCAAAGTGCCTATTTGTTTAAGTAGTATGAGATAAATAAAGAACAGGGTGTCCAAGAAATAGTGGTGCAAAATTAATGGTCATATTTTTCCACATATATTTAGTGGTGTATATTTTCGAGTTTAGAATACTTCCATATGATGACCAACATTCGTCGCTACGGTGCCTACTGGATAGTGGAACTTGATTGGAGTTCTGCCAGAACACCCGGCTCTGTCATGAAATACAAGTGTTTTAACATACCCCTATAGATAAAAATACAAAGGGATAGGTTGTTGTGGACCCGACTTGACCCCTTTGCATTTTTATTTACGGAAGTAGTGTTAACTCGCTCCTAAAAAAAAAACCAAAAAAAAAACCGGTTTTGGTGGTTAGTTTTAAGCTGTGACAGTGTTAGAATTACTGAGGAGTACATTGCACTTATCCAGATCCATAACTCATTTTATTCATTGTTATTCCAGCATTAATAGAGGTAATGAATGGATCTTATGCACCAAACCACCCATTCCCAGCTGATTTAAGAGGTAATTGGTACTCGTGGGAGTATGGGAGAAATATTGACTTTACCATCGCTAAATACGACATTCAACCTTGGGAACTCCACTTCTTCATTGCTCCAGCAGGCAAGACACCCATGACTATGTGTTTCAGAGGTCATCCGGATGCTTTACGTGTTCCAGATTCATCTCCCGGTCTTGGAATGTCATTGAAAGGATTGATTGTAAGTTATCCAAATCAATTAAATTTTAGATGCATGTGTATGCATATGGAAAAAAGTCCGCCGATAAAATTAAAAAAACAAGTCAGTTCATGTTTTACTGATTCTCTCTCTCTCTCTCTCTCTCTCTCTCTCTCTCTCTCTCTCTCTCTCTCTCTCTCTCACACGTGGGGAGTGGGGTGGGGGTACTAATATACGTCAGACACACGTTGAGTCCGGTTGACTGCCAGTTCCGGTCGGAACGGGAGCTGCTTGGCGTCGATCTGAATGTGGGAGGGACGAGCTATAGGTTAATCTTGGTGTACAGACCTCCGCATCTCCTCCTTGAGGAGGATACAGCCCTGTACACCGAACTCAGTAGCCTGCTAGGGGATAGAGTGTGTGTAGTTTTAGGAGACTTCAACTGTCGCGGCATAAAGTGGGAAAACAGGACTGCTGATGCTGAAGGGAGGAGGCTAGTTGACTTTGCTGATGAGAACTTCCTCACTCAGTGGGTCAACGAGCCTACACGAGGCGAAAGCGTTCTAGACTTAGTATTTACGACCGAAGACAACCTCGTCACTGGCTTCACTGTTGACGAATCGTTGGGCGGGAGTGATCACGGTCTTATTAGGTTCCGTGTGTGCGTCCCTCGGGTGAAGCGCAGTAACTCGAGAGGCAGTAAGCTCGATCTCCGGCGGGCGAACTTTGTTAGCCTCAGGGATAGCGTAGGAGAGATGGGGTTAGAGGTCGGCGGCGATGTTGAGGGAGTGTGGAGTGCATTCCGGGACGAGTTTATGGTGCTGCAGTCTGCTACCATACCCTCAAAACCGGTCACCCCTGCTTCAACGCAGCCTAAGTGGTTCAATCGTGACATCGCTTCGGTTATCCGAAATAGGAAAGTAGCGTATAGGAGGGCGAAGGCCAATCGTTCCCATGAGAACACTGAAGCGTATGTCCGCCTGTGTAGGGAAGTGAAGGCGAAGGTTAGACTAGCGAAACGTAACGAAGAACTACGGGTAGCAAGCCTATGTAAGGGGAGCCCTAAGGAGTTCTTCAGTTATGTTAATAGTAGAAAGCCCATTAGAAGCGGCGTTCTGCGGACCTCCGACGCGGACATTGCCAATGTGCTTAATGAGTACTTTGCGGGAGTGTTCACCAGGGAGGACACCCGCATCATCCCCGAGCCAGGCGTGAGGCACGAAGGTGCTGGCCTGGATAGTGTTCGATGTACCGCGACAGTCGTTGCCGATAGAATAGACAAACTGAGCGCGTTTAAGGCTCCTGGGCCAGACCAGTTTCTCCCCAGAGTGTTGCGGGAGGTGCGCGACCAGGTGGCTCCCCACCTGGCTACAGTCTTCAACAAATCGTTGGAGACGGGCCAGGTGCCTGGTGACTGGAGGGAAGCCAACGTGACCCCTATCTTTAAGAAAGGGGATCACGAAAGTCCAGGGAACTATCGTCCCATTAGTCTCACTTCAGTTGTAGGTAAATTATTAGAGGGGATAATAGCGGATAGGATCGTTGACCATTTGGATTCGTACAAGCTGCTTGTGGACTCCCAACATGGGTTTAGACGGCATAGGTCGTGTCTCACCAACTTGCTCGAGTTTTCCCACGTCATGTTGGGTGAGTATGATAAGAATAGGGCGATTAATATACTTTATTTCGACTTTCAAAAAGCCTTTGATAAGGTACCTCACCGCCGGCTAATGGCGAAAGTGCGCGCGCTGGGTATCGGTGGGGAAATAGGTAGGTGGATTGAAAACTGGCTGAAGAATAGGCGGCAGCGGGTTGTAATTATAGGTGCTAGTTCGGGTTGGGCCTCGGTCACTAGTGGGGTTCCTCAGGGTTCCGTTTTGGGGCCGCTGTTGTTTATCATTTACATAAATGATATAGACGGTGGCATCGTCAGTCGGATCGCCAAATTCGCTGACGACACCAAGCTTGGGGCCAATGTTGGGACGGCGGAGGCGATCGAGCAACTGCGTGCGGACCTAGGTAGGATAGGAGAGTGGTCCGAAAAATGGCAGATGCCGTTTAATTTGGGTAAATGCAAGGTGATGCACATTGGCTACGCCAATCCCAAGTCGGACTACTCGATGTTAGAGAGTAATATCGAGGCGACTGATTTGGAAAAGGACTTGGGTGTGCTAATTAGCAGCGACCTTAAGTTTACGAAACAGTGCGTAGAGGTGGAAAAGAAAGCCCAGAAGCTGTTGGGTTATATCAGGAGGCAATTTCAGTTTCGGAACAAGGAGATTGTGCTCTCTCTGTACAATTCCTTGGTTCGGCCGCACCTGGAGTATGCAGTGCAGTTCTGGTCGCCCACCCTCAGGAAAGATATTGAGAGGCTGGAGCGAGTGCAGGCGAGGGCCACAAAGTTAATCCCTTCCGTTAGGCATATGGGCTACAATCGACGGTTACGCGCCCTGAACTTGTTTTCGCTGGAAACTCGGCGGCTGCGCGGTCAACTGATCGAGGTTTTCAAGCTCTTACGCGGGTTCAACGATGTCGATTTTAGGAGCATGTTTAGTTTAAATGATAACCCAACTCGCAACAATGGTTGAAAGTTGGATTTGAAACGGTTTAGGACTAGTGTGTGTGGGAATTACTTTACGTATAAGATCTGTGACACGTGGAACAGTTTACCTTCAGAAGTTGTGAACAGTTCCCCTGTGGATCATTTCAAGAAAAGGTTAGACCAAATCTTGCACACTATTTGAGTGTGTAGAAAATTTTCCGTGGCACCCGTTGCTATTGGTACCTCCTCGGTATGGGCCGCAAGGCCTTTTGAGGTACTTCTTTTCCTTGTAACTCCTTGTAACTCTCTCTCATTTTAGCTCCTTGTATGAGCCTCAACCTGACTGTGGAAGATTACGAACGCCTTGAACAACATGGTTGTTCTTACATTTTTAACCTCAAATCACGAGATGTGAATGGTCTCAATGTGTTTACGAAGAAATTGCCTCAAAGAGGTCACATGATGTACAGAGAGGATCTCTCTCCCGTCAACTGCCGTTACTCTGTCTATGGATCCTTCAGATTAGCTTACCAGATAAGGGACAGGTGAGGATACAGGTTAGGTTCACATTCAAATGCGCACCCCCCCCGCCGCACTCCCCCCAAAATAACTAAATTCTATTATGGTACTTAATTATAATACAGTTTTTTTAGCAAAATTTATATTAATTTTTTTTATATATAATTTGTATTAATTTATATTTAATTTATTAAAATTAATAAAGAAAAGGGTTGTTCACTTACTGCTTCACTTGCAAAGAAGGGTAAATAGGTCCTAAAAATTTTCTTTAGGGACAGTGTTGAATCCACCGATTCAACCATACATACTCACTTTGTATACTAGGTCATTTATCACATTCGGGTTAAGAATTATGTTCAATTGTTCTGCATATAACGTCGAAGGGATCCTATCGTGAACCCTTAATTGTTTTGTTGTTCAAAATAATCTATATATATAAGGTTGTAACATATATTCTGCTCGATTTTTTTAGTTCATTGAGAACAAAAATTAAAGGACTTATAAGGACAAATTTGCTCGAATTTTTAGTTTATTTACAACAAAAATTAAATGACATAATGACAAATTAATCATCAATATAATTCCCTTCTTTTTCTATAACCTCCTCCCACCCATGACTCCAGATTCCTGGGATCTTGGGAGCATTGCTCCAGTAAATTTGACCATGAGAAAAAGTAAATTTGGGTTTGGGTTTTGTTCATCCGCTAGACGTTATGCAATTTTTTTGCGTATACGTTCTTGTACAAACCAATTTTTTTAAATTACAAATTTAGTTATTTTAAGCAGGGTTGTGGAGTCGGTCCAAAATTTTCCGACTAAGACTCCGACTCCGACTCCACACATTGTAAAAATTCGACTCCGACTCCGACTCCACACATTGTAAAAAATCTAAAAATCCGACTCCGACTCCTCACATTTTAAATATACGACTCCGATTCCTCTAGTGTTTCACTCTATAATTATCATAATAATAAGACATTTCATCACCACCACATGAATCGTCAGGTTACTTTCTAGGATAAGGGAACATTCAAATATTAAGAAGGATATTGACTTGTAGATATTATCATATTAAGGGATTTTTATTTTTTCCAATAATATATATATAATATATATATACAAAGCTGGGCACAAACCGTTAATCCGTTAATCGTTAATTAACGAAGTTAACTTTTTCGTTAACGATTTAACTTTTAAGTTAACTTTGAAAATCATTATTGGACTAATTAACTTCCGTTACATTTAACTTCCGTTAACTCAAGTCCGTTAACCCAAAAAATTCATAAATAAACGTTTAAAAGTTTCTATTATTTTCAGTGCTGAGCAGGTGCGCAATTAATCCGCCACTGTTAATAGTGGTAGTTAATATGGTAGTTATTTATGGCATTGGTTTGAGCAAAACATGGTCGACTGTAAAATCAGGCGGAAAGATTTGCCATTTGAGTTGAATGTTTCAACTTCTTTCAAGAAATATCACGAGCATTTTAAGGCACTTTCAATAATATATAGGTAACAATTACAACAAATAACTACATTCGTTTCATTTACAGTCTGTCTCTTGCGCAACATGTTTGTGCTAGTGAATATTTAAAAATAATCGTTGTCAAGTAAGTCATGTATATTTATAATATGTCTGTGAGTACCTTATTAGTAGTCTCCTTGATACATTTCAAGAACCATAAAACTGATCAGGTAAGATTTCAATTCTCATGTCACTTTGATGACATAAATTAAGTCAATTGATGTCTTACAATGGGAGCGTTTTCACCTTAACCCTTTATGTCCTGGCGGTACTTGCTGACAGATGCTGCCTTCTTGGGTGAGCAAGTGTTGGTGGACTTGTTCATCAAGTTCAACACAGCCATCCCCTCCAGTGCTGCAGTGGAGCGCTTGTTCTCTATGGGCAAGGACATCCTGAGGGCCAAGAGATCATCCCTGTCTGATGAAAACTTTGATATGCTAATTTTCATGAAGGGCAACAGGCATCTCATGGACAAAATGGAGAACGAGAAGAAGAGGGAAAATTAAATTATATATATTGTGTTTTTCATTTTTTTTATAATAAAAGTTAACGTTAACGGTTTATCGGTAACTTCCGTTACATGTTTAACGAATTAACGGATTAACGGTTAACGAAGTTAACTTTTTGGTTAACGGATTAGCGGTTAACGAAGTTAACTTTTTGGTTAACGGTGCCCACCACTGTATATATATATAAATGAAAAAGATTCTCTTAAACATAATTAAGGTCTAACCAGTAGTAGTCCTACTTAAAATTGAATAACCCTTCTTAACCTAGTGGCTATAACCAGGGTTGTGGAGTCGGTCCAAAATTTTCCGACTCCGACTCCACACATTGTAAAAATTCGACTCCGACTCCGACTCCGACTCCGCCCTGAAACGTGCGACTCCACGACTCCGACTCCGACTCCACAACCCTGATTTTAAGTTTAGTTGGTAATTCCATATTTAACAATTATTTTTATTTTTTGTTAAGCTTCAATGTTTTGATAATTAAAATTTTATTAAAACGTATATTTTTTTAATATAAAATTATCAGGATTGGACTATGTTCCATTGATCTCGGCCAGGTTTGATAAATTGGCCAGATAATTACTTCTGCGGTTTTAAGTAATCCACCATGACTCTAGAATTGAAAAGTTTAGTTAAGTTTAAACTTACTTTTACTTACTTTAACTTACCTACTTTTACTTACTCTTCCTTACTTTTACTAAGTTTAAAGCACTTACTTTTACTTACTTTCATTGTACTATATTTACTTACTTTTACTCACTTTTACCATACTATATTTACTAACTTTTACTTATTTTGTATTTTTTCAGGTAGTCAATAATCACTAATGGATCCTAATATTGATGAAGTTGGAGAGAAAAGTGAGGGTGTTAAAAGGGGTTACTTTTGTGGTCAATGCAAGAACAAATATTCAAAGAAGCAAAACTGGGAGGAACATTTTAATTCCAAAAAAATATTTGTTACAATACAAGAGGTCCCAGAGTTTGGGCCCACAGCTTAGATATTGCAGTAAAGAAATACCAGGATGAAGTGCAGCAAAGAGATACGGCAAAGCAGTCATTTAGTTTGTTCACAAAATGTGCTAGTGCTAGACCTCAGAAAAATGAACCAACTTCATCAACTGCTAATCTAGAAAATGAAACTTTTTCACTAGATGTTTCACAGACTGAAGAAAGTGCTTCTCCTCCACCTAAGAAACAAAAGGTAAGTGAGGAATCTGCGCATCAGACTAACAAAACTGCTTTAGAGGAATTTGAAAATTCCCAAATCCAGAAGACATTGAATGCAATTTTGCGCCTAACAAAAGAAACTCACCAAGCTGTTGTGGTTAATAAAGAGAAGAGTCAAAATATGCCTTCAAGTTCAAGTGTTGCATCCAAATCTAATAAAGCAAAAAGCAACAAATTTGACATTTCCATAGCCCATTTAAGCAAGTGTAAATCAATACAAGAAATCCTGAACAATGATTTGATCAAATCTACATTCAAATTGGTGGAAAAGAAGGATCTAGGGCATGCTGATGATTCATTTTCAGTACCAAGTGATATAATGGAAAACATTGCAAATAGTGACACTAATATGCCTGATGTAGATATAGCTGTTGAGGATGAAGATGATGATAATCAAGAAGATATTGATGATGCTTCTGATGATAAAATGTTTAGGTGAGTTATAAACTGTACATTATTGTATTATTATGTTTAGCTAAAACAATTTGTAATTGGTATGTCGTCAATTCAAGAGTTTACTATCATTAACCTATCTAGTGGTGTAAGGGGAAAAAAAGTAAATTCAGAGCTGTGCTCCAGTAAATTTTTTCAAATCTGGAGTCATGCTCCCACCTGTAGAAAAGTTTTTTTTTATGCCACGTTCGAAGAAATCCCTTGGTTTCGAGTTAAAAAAAGCGATCACTTCGTTTTCGATAGCTTCCCTGGATTGCAACTTTTATCCATCTAGGTTGTGTTGCAGACTTCTGAATAAATGGTAGTCTGAAGGTGCGATGTCCGGAGAATAAGGTGGATGAGGCATTTTTTCCCAACCAAATGCCTCCAATTGGGCAGTGGTGATTCGAGCGGTGTGAGGGCGCGCGTTATCCTGGTGGAATAGAACACCTCTGCCATTAATTAATGCAGGACGTTTTTCTTGTAATGCCATCTTCAGTCGTTGGAATTGTTGGCAGTAGACTTCAACTGTGATTGTTTGGTTATCTGGCAGAAGGTCAAAATGAATAATTCCTCGCATATCCCACCAAACGCATAGCAAAATTTTCTTTGGATGGGGTCCATTCCTTGGCTGAGGTTCAGGCTTTGTTTCACGGCTAAGCCACTGATGTCGACGCTTAATATTGTTATAGAGGAACCATTTTTCATTCCCAGTGACGATCCGATTCAAAAATGGTGCCTGCAGTTGCCGAGAATGTAGTGATGTGCAAATATCGATTCGATGTTGAAGATTCGCTTGTGACAAATCATGCGGAGAAAATATTCATTAACCTAATCCTACACTAGCCTAAGTCATTCTGTATCATTCCGTATCGTGATAAAACATGTACGAACCTGTCGCCTCGTGTATTTTGCAACATTTCTAAAACTATTTCACATTATCTTGAGGTTATTCTATTATCTATCGTCCATTTTCTAATCGAGCAGAATTTATGTTACAACCTGATATATATATGCGAGACACACATCTCATATATATATATGCGAGACACACAGGCGTCTCGAAAACCCTGGACCTTCATTTTGGCACTCGTCTTCTTCTATGGGAAGGGTGTTTTTGAGGGCATTCGCCCTTGGCCCCTCCTTCCTGCATTTAAAAACAATCAAATACATGGTTAAATGTTTGCCAACCAATCCAAGTCGTTAATCCAGTCATACGAGGATCTCACTAACCATCTAAGCTTGTTAGGAAAATACTCCTAAGCGTTGTTAGTGGGATCCTCGTATGGTTGGAGTTGGATTAACCATTTGAATTGGTTGGTTTGGGTGTTGTAACCACAGTATTTTACTCTGTAATTAAACTACGAATTACTATTAAATTAAAATGTATTTTAACAACTAAAAGATTCCCTTCACTGACTTTTGGCCCGCAGTTTCACAGGAGAGTGTCAGAGCCACAAATCAAGGCTGCATTCGTGCGAATCTCCGGGAACGCAGTTCCTGATCGCGAATCAAAAGTTTCTCTTAAAATTCAGCAGATGCGACGGGATGAAGAATTCATACGATGGATGTAAGTACAGAGTCATGCACAATAATCGACGCTTCTCACTATGATTTTACACTCCAAATTAGACCTTCTAAATTTAGAGCTTATAACTTCTGTTTGATGATGCATTCTAGGGGAAGTTCTCCTTCTTTTGGGTATCAAAGCTTCTCTTCAGATGATATGAGGGGTCCCGCGTTCTTACGGCACCTAAGCGCCAAAATTAAAATTCGTCAGAAATCGCCTCCAAAGTTCAGCAATATTCTGGCAATAGTATCTCTGTTATTAATTGAGCTAGAACGTTCATTTTTGGCTAAATTAGAGTTCTAAGTATGCTAATGAAGATGTTGATGAGTTTTTGGAATAGATTTTCATATTTTATGTATATATATATTTTTTTATTTTTTTATTTTCTTATTATGCCGAACTTTGGGTGAACTTTTGGCTGGCGATAGAGGTGAAAAAAGTAGTTCGCTTCATAAGGTTTTCAACCATACTTCTAGTGTCGTAAGGTCATTATAACCCAAACCACGCGATAGAGGAAGGGTGAAAATAGTGATAGCCATCAAAAACACGTTTTCGCCTGTGGTGGCGCTTAGGTACCCTAAGACGCGCGACCCCTCATATAATAACTTCTTTTAATTACACATAACTTCTTTAGACAGAAGAAATAGTCTTCAAAACTTCTTTTTTGAGTGATTTGAGACAACAGAAGATAATTTGTCTCCGCATAGAAGGTTGCAGGCTAGTTATACATAAAGGTAACCACGCATCCAAATACATAATTCAATATTTGCTTAACGATCCGAATGGTGAATTCAACCACGCTTTGATCGCAGAAGCCATTCAAGTTTATTGCCAAGAAAATAGTGAAATAATTGCATGGTTTAATTTGGCGAAAACATTAACCTTGTATTTGAGTGTTCTAACAAAGTATTGTTATGCATGTGATAAAAGGTTTTCTCATGCCAACAAAATTTCCATTCAATGTTTATAAATTTTGAGGGTTTGACTGGGAAGTTATTGCTGTACGTTGTAAGTGTTTATCATCTGTTTCGGATAAATCTTGGATTTGATTTACTTAATTGAAATGGTACAAGTGAACAGTTTTCAAATGGTTTTATTTCGTATTCATAATAGAAGCATTATCAAGTCCATCTGGTTATATATATACCGGTGAACCAAAAGTAGGTGGACAGTAGGTTGAATACGGTTTGTGTTATATTATATTATAACTATGGTGTTCATTATAACTATGGTGTTTGTGTTTTATTATATTAAATATTATAACTAAATTTATTTAAATTTTATTTTGCATTATAGTATACAAAAAAATTAAATATGTATTCTCAAAATAAACGTTATCATTTACTGTCCACCTACATTTGGTTCACCCTATATATGTGTGTGTGTGTATGTATGTATAGGGTGATTAAAAAATATGTTAACACTTATATGGGGGTTTCATTTTTTAATTCCAATTTATTTGTACATATTTTTGGTGATGCAAACAGTGCTTCATACAGTCCCGACTTCCTATCCACGGATATCTACCTATGCATGTATGAAAGCGGTCAAACGTTGCTTCCAAAGCCCTAAGACTTATTCAGTACTCTTTAGTCTTCAAACCCCTGTAACAGAAAAACCCATATAAGTGCTAACATTTTTTGAATCACCTATATATATATATATATATATATGGGATGAATTTCACAATTAAATACGTGAAATGAATGAATGCTGCAAACCCACAAGGAAAAAGAAAAACGATTCCAAGGCCTTTCGTGTATTCAGAGCGTAGCTCTGAATACACGAAAGGCCTTGGAATCGTTTATCGTTTTCCTTGTGGATTTGCAGCATATATATATATATATATATTAGTGATGTAGCGGATGTCATTTTTTTCACATCCGCGGATGCGGATGTTTGATTTCAACATCCGCGGATGCGGATGTCTTCATTTTCGTTATTTTTTAGGATATATTCGAGATTTGTTGTGTTTAACGTATATAATAAGTTATTATATAGAGAGAGCTGTAGCTATAATGTAGTATAATTGATTAATTGTACAATAATTGCTGTACTTTTCTCTGAACATATAAAATAATATCAAGCATCTAACTAATATAGAAATCAATTAGTGAATTCGTCTGCAAATAAATTCGTTATATTTTGTTGAGTTTCAGCCACAATTAGAAACTATAATTGTGTTACCAGGATGCGGGACGTGAACCCAACTCAAATGCACCCCACCGACCTCTTTCCCCAACCTCCTCCTCCACCCTTATAGAAAGAGATCTTTAATTAGCTTGATAACTATTTATATTAAGTTTAAAGTTTTATTAGGCATATTTATAAATGAGTAATTAAAATAAAGTAAACTAAGATGTTCATCGTTTAATGTTCAAACTTAATTATAGGAAGGTTATGCTTAAGGAACATTAACTTTTCTGCCTTTTCTGCTGCCAGTCTGTTTCTCTTTTCATCATATATTAATCCAGCACTGCTAAATAATCTCTCGCTTGGTACGTTTGTTGGAGGACAGGCTAAATGTTTCCTTGCAAGTTTACTCAAGTATGGATAGATATTCTGCGTATTTTTCCACCAACTAATAGGATTGTCACATGCAGCCAGGCGTTTTTCTTGGTGATAGCTCTCGATCATTTTTACTACATCTTTTGACATCGCGTAGGTCTCGTCATTGCTGCTTGACTCAAGAAACTGAGAGGCAGATTCTGTGATAGATTTGCTTGTTGAAGGTGTTGGTTCTGTCACTGAAACTTTTATTCTTTTGGTGGGTGGCGAAGCGACAGATTCAAGAGATTGAAGCTCTTCAACTGCTTTGCCAAGTGATGATTTAACTCGTTCTAATGTACTAGGTGAAAATAACTTAGCTTTGTAACGTGGATCTAAGTAGGTTGCAAGAGATTAACTTCATACAAGAACAGCCTCTCGTCTTGTCGCTTGCATCACTTTTGCGCACAATGAACTAGTTCTATTAATATAGTAGAATTTGATAATTTCCGCTTATTAATGACATTTTATCTCAACGGTCCACATCCGCACGACATCCTCAGTCCAAAGTGCGGATGCGGATGCGAGAAAATGTGCGGATGTTCCGCGGATGCGGATGCGACCTACATCACTAATATATATATATATATATATATATATATATATATATACTGGATGAATTTCATACTTAAACACGTGAAATGAATGAATGATGCAAACCCACAAGGAAAAAGAAAAAATTACTCCAAAGTCTTTCGTGTATTCATCAATACACCTCGTCAGGGAATACACGAAAGGTCTTGGAATAATTTTTTCTTTTCCTTGTGGGTTTGCATCATATATACACGTATATATAAGTACACGGACAAAAAATTAGTCACCCCTCTCAGAATGTACCTAATAACGTGTGACGGCGCCTCTGGCCTTGATAACCGCACGAATCCGGCGAGGCAGAGACTCTACGAGGTTGTGCATGTACTGAACATCGATTTGCTGCCACTCGTTCATCAGCCGGTCCCGAAGTTCCGCCAGAGTCCTGCGCTTCACTTTCTGTTTCCAGCCTGAACAACACCTTCGACGCATTCAGGATTAAAGGCTTCATTGGACCTGCGATGTACTCGTCGCCTCCCATCATTGGAGAACAAACAAAAACGGGACTCATCGGACCAAATTACACGTTTCCAATCTGCCGCAGTCCAGTTTTTGTGCCTCTGAGCCCATTTATAACGTGCCAATTTGTGACTTGCTGTTAACAGCGGCCTCTTCCGTGGTACCCTGCTCCAGATGTCCATCGCATGCAGTTCTCGTCGCAATGTCCGTTCGGAAATTGGTCGCTGGAGAACCTCATTGGTTTCTTGGAGCAATTGTTCTCTGGTTTGAAAACGATTTGCAGTTACTAGACGAGAAACATGGCGGCGGCCCCTATTGTCGAGAATTGTTTTCCGGCCACAGTTACGCCGTCGATTGTCAGTTGATTGCGAACTACACCACTCTTTGTAAACTCGCTGGACAGTACGCGTTGACACACCAACAAATTGGGCTACTTCAGACATTTTGTGTCCGTGGGCTCTGCCAAACACGATGGCTCCTTTTTGCCACTGAGTAACGTCTGCCTCACGACCCATTTTGCAGACTATATCCAACACACACTTTGTTCTTCACCACCTCACGAAACAGATCTGATCCTGTGTGCTACGTCACCGCTACTTGTCACTTACCAATGCTACATCAGCGCCCTCTGTGTGACCTTGAACTTCCTACTATCGGTGCTATTAGGGGTGACTAATTTTTTGTCCGGTGTGCTTATATATATGTCATGGTGCATCTTCAAATTTCTTTCTTTTCTTTCCAATTTGCCACCGTGAGCAATGAAACTTAATCGCAGTGTACATTATTTTGCCTACTAATAATACTAGAAAAATTACTAGCTCTTAGGAATCTATGCAAATTATTTAAGAAATAAAATCTTAAATATTTAACTACTGTCCCTCTTTTAAACTGACGAAACTAGCAAATGCTACATTTTATTTTAATTCATCAAAATATTTAATCCAAATAAGTAAAATATGCTTAATTGATCAGATTGATTAAGTGACAATCATCATACCTTTCTTTTCCTTAATTAAGTTTTCAACAACCATTTTTTTGTTCAGACTTTGTAGGTTTTTGACAATGAATTGGTAAGAGAGAGAGAGAGAGAGAGAGAGAGAGAGAGAGAGAGAGAGAGAGAGAGAGAGAGAGAGAGAGAGAGAATTATCCATTTATATCGAAAATCCAAATGCAATTTCATCATATACAATAAATTGATAACGAAATATTATAATTAATTTTCATTCTTGTTTAATGAATTTAGTAGTTTATGTGGCTGTGAACTAATTCATGATTAATTGGCCCAATTACGTTTATAATTAGCGGCCTATCTACATCGGGGACATTCTTAACCCAAGAAGGCCAGTGTGGGACCGCAGGCATAGCGACTAATGTGGGATCTACGTAATTCCCTAATAAAAATTACAGTTATGGGTTGAATTAAACAATATATAAACATTATATTGTTATTAAACAATAATAAAAATAAACTTGCATAAATCCATCCATCCATCGTGTTATGTCTATCAGGCAGGTCCAGCTCATGTGTCCCGCTAAAGTGTTCTATCCTGAGCTTTTCATTTCATGGTAGCTCCTGCCTGCCTTCAAATCATCCAGCACTGCTTTTCGTTTCCTTCCCCTCGGCCTTCTACCTTCATATCTACCCTCTATCACCTCCTTCAACAATCCTTCTCCTCTCAACACATGTCCAATCCATTTCTTCTGTCTTTCTCTTATCACCTTAATGAGTCTTCTCTCCTCCCTCACCTGTTGCAGTACTTCCTCATTACTTTGGTGCTCTCTCCAGCTTATCTTTAGCATTCTTCTCCAAATCTACATTTCAAAACTCTCCACGAGTTTCTTTTCAGTTGTTTTCAGTGTTCATGTTTCTGCTTCATACAGTCCATATGGTGCTACTGTAGTATGCGGTCTACCTACGATTGGTTAGGTTTAATCATGATATTTTCGTTAAAACTAACGAAAATATTATGACTAAACCTAACCAGTCGTCAAGGGCGATTAACATTGGGATGTAAACAAGCAATTAGCAAACAAGATAAGAAACTATACTTCAAAGGTAGACCGCCGAATCGTAGGTAGACCGCATACTACAGTAGCACCGTCCATATTTTATTTTGTGTAAATAAGACATCATTTCCACATAAACAAATCCACTTTTATTACAGTAGGCCACGCTGGCTTTCTGGGGTTAATATCGCTGAATTATTAGGTATATTAGTTAACATAGGTACAACTATTTATGGATCTTTTCCGTTTGACTGCCGCCACCAATTTTGACAATATTTTCGTTAAAACTAACGAAAATATCACGACTTAACCTAACCAATTATCAAGGGCGTACAGTTGATCTATTATTAATTATAACATTGTTTGTTTCTGGAATAGTATTTACTATTTACTAATAGATCAACTGTACGCCCTTGATAATTGGTTAGGTTAAGTCGTGATATTTTCGTTAGTTTTAACGAAAATATTCTGTCAAAATTGGTGGCGGCAGTCAAACGGAAAAGATCCCTATTTATTTACAAACTATAATTTCTCATTCAACCTACTCCAAGTTGTCATTTCGGTAGGTTAACGCGATCGAACCAAGCGTTACGTGGACTTGGGGGAGACAGAAATATATTTAGACCCAAAACAAGTTAAATGAGTGGTCCGTCGAAATTAAGTAATAAATTAGTCAAATCCTAAACCAATAAAATCCGAAATAAATATGATTCTTCGAACCGGATACAAAGTAAATTGTCATCTTCAAATCGGGTATTAACCCTTTACTGCATAAACGGACGAATTTGTAACCTGTCAAATACACTCATTCATAACTTAACACTACAAAAAATTCATGCGGTAAAGGGTTAATATCAAATTTATTCGAAACGTCTGACCTTAAAAAAACTGCTCTGCAGGCAGTCCAAACCTAAATGATTAGTTATGTTCCGGACCATCTTTAAACCAGGAATTATTCTACGTACTCCTCCGCTTTAGGTTAAATAAATACACTTGTGTAAGTGACATAGAGAAAGCCTTTCCTAAAATCACTTCACACGAGAACGATCGTAACGTCACGCTTTTCCTATGGCCTAGATACTCAAATGATCCTAAAAGCTTTTTAAACGCCTCAATAAAACACCACTTAAAGCAGTACGACAACAATCTCCAGGGCACAGCTAACTCTCAGGAGTTAATCGACTTTTACCGGGAATCTTACGAGATCCTGCACAATGCGGGCCTCACTCTTCGTGAATGGTCATCGAATTTACAAGAACCCCAAAAATTCATTGACGAGGATGAGAAAGGAGTTAAAAAGCCTGATAGGCCTATTAAAACCTTAGGTATGCAGTGGGATACTCAAAACGACACTCTCAAGCCAGTAAGAAGTCTAACTAAAAGAACAGTCGTTAGTCAAGTAGCCAAGATGTTCGATCCTCTTGGGTATCTACTGTAGTTCCTGTTACTATTAGTCCTCAAACTTTTATTTAAAAACTTTAAAAGAAAATCGATTGGAACCCTCCGCTAGATCCAGAGCTAACATCAGAGTGGAGAGAAATCGAGAATGAAATAATAGCCGTTCTATCGAAAAATTTACCTCGTATAGCCTCGACTTCAAACAGTGTGGAACTTCACGCTTTCTGCGACGCTAGCGCAAAAGCGTACGTACGGTGCAGTAATGCGTGTCAAACGGAGAAGTAAACTTCGTAATGACTAATGACAAAGTCACGCGTGGCTCCATGAAAACAGGTGTCCATCCCAAAACTAGGGTTGATCGCAGGAACTCTAGGTGCTAGGCTTACTGGGCGCTAGGCTCACTAAATATGTTCCCGAAGCATACTCCAAGAAACTTCAAAGTTCGTTTATGGTCTGACAGCATAGTAACACTAAGCTGGCTGTTCTCAGACAAAGAACTACAGTCTTACGTCCACAATTGAGTGGACGACATTCGTACATTAGTCCCTCAAGTTGAGTGGCAGTATGTCCCAACCAAGGACAACCCAGCAGATCTACTGAAAAAGGGATCTCTGCTAAGGCTTTCCGCAAGTCTCAGTTGTGGAAGCAAGGAGATTCAAGCGCCACAAATCTATAACTTTACTGAGGAACTCCGTAACGCAGTAACGGTTGAGTCTATTTCTCTGATCGAGCCAGTTCTCGATATATCTAGATATAGAAGCCTAGAAAAACTCTTTAGTTACAACTCTAGTTTTCAAATTTATCAAAATCACTCAAAACAGGGGAGTAAGTGATATACGAGAGCTTAACTAAATCACTCCACTCACTGACCTAAATAATTCACAGGAGTAGTGGTGAAACATACTCAACAAAAGTCCTTCCGCCACCGTTAGTGACGGCATCAACGATGATGCTGCTCTAACTCTGTCTCATGTGCTGTACGGCCATCGTTTAACAGCCCAACCAACATCTACGTAGAGCTCCCCATTTCCATCGACACGATGTCTTAACAGTGAAACAACGTCAGAGTTGAAAAACCCAAATTTCAATTTTAGAAATGATGTCAAAACGAGTACCTGTTAGTACTCGGAGAAAGAGTCTCAAAAGTACAGTGATGACGTCAGAGCTCCTCAAATCGGAGACATTGTCCTAATCCATGACGACGTCAAGCGTCGAAATTGGAAATTAGGTAAAATTGAACAGCTTAGAAATAGATTAGGAGTTGGTGGACTTACTGGATCAGTAGTCCTTAAAACGGCAAACGGAAATCTCAACCGTCCATTTCTAAATTCTCTCCATTGGAAATCCATCCTACCAAAACGAATCAAAATCTGGATAATGATCCTAACATCAATCCAATTCCTAATAATTCTAATTCAATCAATCTCCCCCATGTGCGATGCAGCCAAAATTGCACGCGCAAAAATAGCAGAACAGTTTACTATTTAAGTTTCATTTCAGTTAATACGAGTATATCATACATTATTGCTAATCTTCTTTGTCGTTTTTCCGGACTATGACACATTATTACTAATCTTTGTCGTTTTTCCGGACTATGTCATACATTATTACTAATCTTCTTTGTCGTTTTTCCGGACTATGTCATACATTATTACTAATCTTCTTTGTCGTTTTTCCGGACTATGTCATACATTATTGCTAATCTTCTTTGTCGTTTTTCCGGACTATGTCATACATTATTGCTAATCTTCTTTGTCGTTTTTCCGGACTATGTTCATAAATTTCTTGAAACAACTTCTAAAGATATGTATTAGTAGACGACTGATTCTACTCGAAGATACGTTCCTGAAGACCATCCGTACGTTTGGACTGCGTAAAATTTTGTTACATTCTTACGGAAAGAAATAGATACGTTCCAAGACAATTAATTTTGTTTATAAAATAATCAAAAATAAAAAGAATCCAAATTCCTTCCTTTTTATCACGAGTAAAGTTGAATAAAAATAATGAAGTCGAGGGATGACTTCAAGACGAGGGATGACTTCAAGACGAGGGATGACATCGAAATTCTTTTAAACTGAACTGAATCGAAGAAATCTGTGGTTTTCTTCTGGCAAGACCGAGACTCGATGTCTTTCAGATAAACTTCATGGGCTTTCTTCGCGTGAAGGATAGCCTCTGATGCCCGTTCGAAATTGGGGTCACTGTGGGCAATTTCAAAGCCAAAGTTCATGGACTCCGCAAAGTTCTTCATTGCTGACAAAGACATCTCGGTTGCAGGCGTTGTTGCGTCGTCATAAAGTCGCCTTATCTTGTTTTCATTGGCTAGTGCTTCAAAACTACGTTCTGATTGGTTGTGCTATGAGCAAAGTTGAATTTCTGTACTCGTACCAAACCGCGTAGGTTTGAAATTTCACGGTTCAGAATATTGTTAATGGTTTCAATTAAATCAATACCAATAAAATTTAATTTTTTTTTTGTACTTTTAATTATTTATACTATCTTTCGATTCCAGTGAAGATGGCAAATGTGATGCCGAAACGTTTGGGCAATTGAAATAAATTGGATGGGAGGCCGTCCTCCGCTCCCAGATTATGTAGCGACCCGTGGTTCGGATCCCACGTAAAGCTGTAGGTCCCCTCCGTCATACGACCTTAGATGTTGCGAAGGAGGTTAAACAACCGCAATAAAAAAAAATATATATATATGATAACAAACAGAATACGAATATTAACATTAAAATACAGGCCTGTAGGCTGTATAGTGTATACGGAAGGTTTGCGATTGCAAGTACTGTACTTGTAGTTTTTGGTACAGTTTGTGTATAGCAAGCTTGAGGTAGGACGAATGTGACGGAGGGCTGATACAGGTAAATTTGTGTTGCCTTATGGAGGAAACACAAACTTACGATGCATCTTGCTCTTGAAGAATCATGCAACTGGACTAACTAGAGGTGTCTACAATACAAACTAATGAAAATTCATGAAAACGAATACGGATTTGGATGTTGTTTGAACTTGAGCTCACACGAAGCATTGTTGCTTTCAGTGCTGATAAACTACATACGGAAGCCTTCTCAGTACAATGACCCCCTGTTTGTTTGGCAATGGTGCTGCGAGCCGCTCATACCCTAAAATGGGAATATCGGCGGGTGATGCTCTATAAAATAAATAAATATATATATATATAAATTATATATATATATATATATATATAGTTATGAATAAAAAGCAAACATCATAGGAAAAATGAATAACAACCCTACAAATCCAACGTATAATGTAAACCAATTAAAAGTACATTTGAGGAAAAAAGTTCTCCTAAAAAATAAAAATTTCATGTAGTAATGCCTAGTTAAGAAGATTAATAATGATATTTCTTAAAGATTACGTTTTTTTATAAATGTTCAAATTACGATAAATTATTGTTTGTTTGGATTGAAATTGTATTTAATGAGAATGTTTTGGGTTGTTTATTGAAATTAATGATTTGTAATAAATTTAATAAAGGGCACCGAGAGAAATGGCTGAGTATTTCGAATTAAACTTTTAATATAGTTTTTATATAGTCGTTTTGGAAAAGATAAATTTAAGATGTCTGTTGTAACTTCTCAGAGATTTGTAACGGTTTTTATATACAGGGTGTCCCGTAAGTCTGGACCCATAGGGAAAAATAATAAAATTTCAAAATAGTCCAAAAATTTATTTATAATATATTTTTATTATTTTTATTATTATTTTATTTTTTTTTATTATGATCTTACTCCGCTGGAGTTTTATTTGTGGGGCCACTTGAAAGCCAAAGTGTACGAGGTCAAACTTCAGAACATTTTCCACCTTAAAGCACGCATTGTGGAGGCGTGTCAAGAAATTTCTGCGACTGTGATTCAGAAAGTGCTGTCGCAGTGGAGATTACGTCTTCAACTATGTGTGCGACACAACGGCGGACACTTTGAACAGATTATGTAATAAATTTTTGGACTATTTTGTAATTTTATTATTTTTCCCTATGGGTCCAGACTTACGGGACACCCTGTATGTGTGTGAGTGTTTCGGTTGGGTATGGGGGAATTGGGGGAAAACCCTCTACAAGGGTACCATAAGAATAAGATCCTACATACGGGGAGTTGAATTCTAGAGGTTGTTCAGGCAGGATCGCAGATTGTTGGGGCTCTCAAAGTTTTGTAAGTATAGTTTGTCAGTTTAATGTAAATCGAAAATTACCAAATTCTCTCTCTCGGTGCTGTTTTATGTATTAACTTTCGACCTCGCCCTAACCGCCTGTAAATGTAAATTCATTTAGTATTTAAATAAAAACTAAAATAAGCCTACCGGTGCGTTCTTTCGAAAATCCTTAAGGTTGTGTCGGTGTTAAATTAGACTGTTATAGCTGGACAGATACTTAATTACCTGTTGCATCCCTAATATATCGGCTAAATAGGCTCTTTAATAATCAAAACACTACATTCTGGTGGCAGCTAACCTTATTAAATTGTTAGCAATTTAAAACCATATTAAATTTTACCAATTTGATAATACGAACCCACGCATCCGTATTAAAGTAGGCTTTTGCATTAATTCGCGTTTCGTGAATAGGTATTGAAAAAATTGTGTGTGTTCTTCCAATTAATGTTACATCTTTCCCTTTCGATCTGTTTTTGTTAACATTGTTATATAGAAAATTTGGTACCTTTATAAATATTTATATATAGTTGTCTAGTAGGTAGGCTTTTGAGAAAAGAAAAAAAAAAATATTGTGTAGCTTCTAACGTTTCGTTTGACTTTAAACCTCTTGAGTGGTTATCTCAGGCCCTCCCTCGTTCCCCGACCCCATTATTCTCCATCACCCCCAGATCCCCGATAGGAAGGGAGGGTTGTAAACTTTAAACGACCCTTCGTCGCGTTTGTTTTTAATTTTTAGAGATTCTCCTTTCGGGCACTTCATTTTTTCTTTTCTACATACGAATACATATAGCTCTTTTAACATGGCTGGTAGGCGGAATGGAAATGGTCAGCCCCGCACTAATCACCCTGTAACAGTGTCTCCGCAAATCCTTTTAGAGTTTGAGAAACGGATGCCCGCTCTAAATTTAGATAAAGATGATATCGAAACGTATTTTCAAACGTTTACGTGGAAAGCAAATTTAAAGAAAATTAGCGAGCGGGATCAAGTTACAATTATTCTTAGCAAGTTCGAAGGGTCGCAGCTGTACAAAGTGATAGATACGCTTCCGGACCCTGAGTCTTGCACGATAGAGGACTTACGGAACGCCCTATCGTCAAGACACACCGAGCAAAGGTTTCTCTTGTTATTTAATTCTATTGGAAACCTGCAAATCACTCCTCATATGTCGTTCCCCGAATATTCCACTCTCGTAAAGAATAAAGTCTGCGGAGCTTTTGACAAAAGCAGAAAATTTTCGATAGACGAAGTAGCTTTAATGTTAACCAGTTTGGACGTGAAACGGAATGTCCTGAAGGCATTACCATCAACATTTGACCCGAAAGATGTTGATACCTTAGCAAAAACATTTGACCCATCGGAATGCGAATTAGATCTAGATGAAATAGAGAATTGGTGCAATCCGTCCCGTCTGACGAAAAATAAAGCGTCTTTTCCCTTATCACAAATGCCACCGACTATCCCACCCCCCTCTAACTACTTCCATTACCCTCCCCCGCAACCGATTCTCCCTAACACTTTACCCCCTCCCAACGCGTCACAGCTGCCCACGATAGGTCCCCAACGAAAATACTAGTGTTTTGATTATTAAAGAGCCTATTTAGCCGATATATGAGGATGATGCAACAGGTAATTAAGTATCTGTCCAGCTATAACAGTCGAATTTAACACCACAACCTTAAGGATTTTCGAAAGAACGCACCGGTAGGCTTATTTTAGTTTTTATTTAAATACTAAATTAATTTACATTTACAGGCGTTAGGGCGAGGTCGAAAGTTAATCCATAAAACAGCGCCGAGAGAATTTGGTAATTTTCGATTTACATTGAACTGACAAGCTATACTTACAAAATTTTGAGAGCCCCAACAACCTGTGATCCTGCCTGAACAGCCTCTAGAATTCAACTCCCCGTATGTAGGATCTTATGGTACCCTTGTAGAGGGTTTTCCCCCAATTCCCCCATACCCAACCGAAACACACACACACATATATAAAAACCGTTACAAATCTCTGAGAAGTTACAACAGACATCTTAAATTTATCTTTTCCAAAACGACTATATAAAAACTATATTAAAAGTTTAATTCGAAATACTCAGCCATTTCTCTCGGTGCCCTTTATTAAATTTATTACAAATCATTATAATTTCAATAAACAACCCAAAACATTCTCATTAAATACAATTTCAATCCAAACAAACAATAATTTATCGTAATTTGAACATTTATAAAAAAACAATCTTTAAGAAATATCATTATTAATCTTCTTAACTAGGCATTACTACACTCGCCTCACCCCCTCGAAAATAAGTTTGACACTAGGAAAACTTATTAATATAAATTTATTTAGTCAACAAAGATTTTGCAAATTTTTTTTTTTTAAACAAATTGAGTTTAGAAATAGACAAGAAATAATTAGAATGACAAATTTCACCGTCAGATATTTTGTATCATTTTAAAAATCGAAAACTTTATAATGTTCACATTTGCATAAAATAACATTTCACACTAATAAATAAATTACAACCTGTAACTAATCTACACATGCAAAAAAAAAATAACGAAAATTTTCTTACATTGGTTACACAAATTTCAAGTTCACAATCTATTCCAGCGATTTCTCATCAAAGGTCGCTTTACATTTTAAACAATTATTTGTATAGTTATACAGTTACTATCAGGGCAACATAAAAAAATATAAGAAAAAGTTTACATAAAATACTGACCAAGAGCGCACATACATTTCACGAAAACACAACAAATATGGGCAATAATCGCACCCTTTCACTTATAATTTCATTACATAATAATCAGTACATTAATTTTCTGGACGTTGTTTAGATCACAATCCGCACGCTGACAACGGACTTCTTCAATTTTCAATCGCAGCTCTCCTGCTCACTTCGCTAGAATGCAAGGGATTGCATCAATGAACATGCAACGGGCAGCACGTTATAATGGTTCCGCTCTCTCTCCAAATGGCGAAAAAAAACTAGAGACGTCCAATTCTAAAAGGATCAGGGGGGGGGATATACTGAAAGCGGGACCACGCGCTGGAATTGGACGGAATTTGCAATTCTAGAAGTCGATGAAGAAACTCGCCTTGTCTCATCTCCACTTTTGTCGGTGAACGCTGCTCTTGCTACGTCCGGCTGAAAGACTCTTCTACTGGCAACAATCAAACGATCACTTCGCCGTAGGCCGTTTCCCAACGAACCTACTGTATGTCTGTATGGACAGTACAGTCGTAGACACCCGTTCAAGCTCTCGTGGCTTGCCTACCGCGTGCTACGACACATATTTAGCGAAGCATTCGAGCAGCGTGACCAGCTACTGCCCGAAAAATACCAGTAGACCATCTTCGATCGAAACTTTCGTGTGCCAAGACCCTGCACACGTAAATTTCTCTTTTCTCTTCCGAAACTGTCCTGCGCCAAGTCCCTGCGCATTCGGTTCCTCTCTTCTATCTCCTCTCTTCCGAAACCATCCTGCGCCAAGTCCCTGCGCAGTTGGTTTCTCTTCTCTCTCATCATTGGTGATCGATCACCTATCCGGTCGACTAAACTCAATGGATGGAACTCGGATTCAACTTAGTTGCCTCCAAACCGAGTGTTTCTGTACTGCTTATCATTTATTTAATATTTAATTTACCGAATTTTCTCGACAGTTCACTTCGAAACAATAACTACACATTTGCTCTGGCCAAATTCACGGGAAAAAAAAAATGACAAATCTAAAAATTTCGCAAAAATTTAATCACATCAAGCTACCAATAAGGTCACTTATGGCAGTTACAGCGAAGATAAAAAGGTCATAAAACGTACGAAACAAAATTGTACAGTATAAATATAAAAGTGCCCATACATAGTAACTGTTAGTATAATTTAAGAACTATTATTATTGTTCAAACTACCGTCAGAAATCACATCGATACTTTTAAATACAAAAGACAAAAATGAACCCCAGAAACTTCATGTCATCACTTCTCTGACAATCATGAACCCTCTTGCCCTTTGGGGGGGAGCACACTAATACGCCACAAAAACGTTACTGGCTATCTAGAAGGCTCCATTTCCGAGGGAACACTCGAGCCAATGTTTTAAATGCATTAGTACCCGATTGAAGGTTTAAACAATAACAATTTTCCAAAACAGTTATTAAAAAGTTAAAAAATTTAAATATTACTACCGGAAATTATTTTGATACAGTAATTCCAACTTGAAACGCTAAATTTCATAGGAATCAAATCGCAATTCACAAATTACATCTGAGATACAACTCTCTCCTTCAACAGGAACCCCAGTATGGTTTGCAAATCACAAAAATCCCAGCAGTTTATCGTTTCCAAGTGAAACTACAAATTTTCATCGTTATACTAAATAAGAATAGCTAATATGCACTCAAAAATACACGCAACCTACTGTAAACAAAAACAAAACATTGCATAATTGAGAGCGGTCGCTTTGTTTAAGCGAATCTCTATACAAATATCCCTAACCGAATGAAACTGCATTATATCCTGACATAATTTTGTAATCTTTTCTATACAAACGCTCGAACTAAAAAAAAAGGACATTTTTCATTTCTGATACCCAAATTAAAATATCAAATTAAAACATCCTTTTCGCAATACAATCTACATTCCAAATAAAAATTTTACCATTGTCATTGAACTGGAAAGACAAATAAAAATCGGCCTACCTATAAAAATAAAATTAAATGAATTTATAAAACGTAAAGAAACAATATATGAAAAGAATTTTCTACACCAATTTCTGTAATTCAAAAAAAAATTATAATAATATCCAGATTTCATAAAATAAGTGTAACGTACTCACACAGGCCCCCAAAATAAAAATAAAATTTACTGCTGCCCTTTTAGGCCTATAATTAATAAATTCCATGTTACGCGTGGGAAGAGCTATTAAGAATTTAAGTCATAACATTTGTGCTTCTCAAGGAAAATCCTGTGATTATTTATGTTGAATCAATTAAAAATTTTATAAAATAACTATTGAAGAAACTCTTTATAATAATTTAAAAGATACTATAATTTAATACTCATTAGACATACAATAGTGATAACCAATATTCGAACAATATTTTACGATATGCCTACAAAAAGACATCCTTCCAAACTCAACACAATTTTTAACTAGCCGTAATTTAACAAAATATCAGTCGGAATTTTTTTTTTTTTTTTTTTTTTTTTTTTTTTCTGAAAAATGAAAGATAGAAGAAAAAAGACAACAAAACAGCCCACGGATCATGTCAAGAATAGCGAACCCAACACCTGCAGGGTTCGCTATTCTTGACAAGGGAATTTTTGGGTTCGCTATTCTTGACATGGTAAAATTGGGTTCGCTATTCTTGACATGGGAAGTCTTCAAGGACGTTTTCATAACTTCAGACGGTAGGTTTATGTTTCCCAATTTTAAGTAATTAGTTAAGGATGTATTAAATGCTTTTATATTAGTCTTTTTTTATTTAACCAAACTAGCACGACTTAACCTAACCAATCGTCAATGCCGTACAGTATAAAGAATCCTCTTCTCTTAATATATAAAAATAAATAAATAAAAAAAAAATTATTGTTTGTATTTATTTTTTTAGGTTAATTGTACGCCCTTGACGATTGGTTAGGTTAAGTCGTGATAGTTTGGTTAATTTTT
This sequence comes from Bathynomus jamesi, assembly GCA_023014485.1. NCBI lineage: Eukaryota > Metazoa > Arthropoda > Malacostraca > Isopoda > Cirolanidae > Bathynomus > Bathynomus jamesi. Next base: position 83,114 of record JAJOZX010012137.1, read on the forward strand.
GCTATTCTTGACATGGGAACTTTTGGGTTCGCTATTCTTGACAAGGGAATTTTTGGGTTCGCTATTCTTGACATGGTAAAATTGGGTTCGCTATTCTTGACATGATCCGAATTTACTACACCAATTTCTGTATTTCAAATAAAAATTATAATAATTTGCCGATGTCGCAGTAAAACATTGAAAAATTGTAAATTGTAAAAAGACTAGTGTATTTATTTTATTACTAATAAAGGTTATTCAAAAAATACTAAAAAAAATTATTAAAAAAAATGTAAAATATGTGTTCTAAAATTTAAGACACCAACGTAATCCACACTTACAGTATATAGGCCCAAAAAATAAAAATAAAAATCACTGCCGTAGTTTCAAGTCTATAATTAATAAATTCAACGTTACGTGTGGAAAGAACAATTTAGAATTTAATTCATAACATTTGGGCTTAATTAAGGAAAATCCTATGATTATTTATGTTGCATCAAATAAAATTTTGTTAATTAACTATCTAAGGAAATATTTATAATAAATTTAAGAGGTACTATAATTTAATACTCAATACACATATAAAAATAACTTCATGGTGGCATACAACAATACAGCAGTGATAAACAATATTCGAACAATATTTTACGATAGGCCTACAGGAAGACTTTGTAAGATAGCTACTGTGTTGTACTAAAAAAATGTTTCCTTCCAAAAAAAATAAATGGTGAAATAATTCAATAATCAATAAAAAAAAAAAAATTATATAACTTTAAAGCAAGATTTTTCAAGCTAATACTACTGCATGCGTTATATATGACAGGGCCGTAAAGAACCAGAAACGTAATCAAATATGAACGGTTATGAAAGTAAGTACTCATTTATAATATGCCTATAATAAAGCTATGAATGTAATGAAGAGGAAATTGCTAGTGTTCTAGGACGAACCATCCCAAAACACGGAGTTGAATTCTAAATACTGTATGCTTGATTCGAGAAACTGAATCTAGGCCTTCAAGTTTGAAAGACAGCCCGTCAGTTCGAGAAATCGTGTACCATACTCTCTCTCTCTCCTAAGTAAAACATACACAAATTATTCGTTTTTAAGAATGAAGAAAGCATTTCATATTGGGTTGTGTCAGTTACAGAAATCGGCAATTGAAAATAATCGAACAAGTGTTTTGCTCTGTCGTTTATTTTAATGTTGAAAATCTCCATATAACGGCTATTTTCTCCTTATGATTAGTTATCGCTTCCTTAAATTATACGCGTGAGTTTTTTCGTTAGGTTTTGTAACGGCAGATTGGCTGTCTGTCGAATTCGGCGGATTAGGCCTCACAAAAATCTGTTCAGCATCACAATTTGAGTCTTCGGGTACGACCATCGGATAGGCTTCTCTTAAAAACGCTCTCTTGATCTTGTTGGCATGCGTCAAAACAGCTTTTTTCTTACTGGAAAATATTTCTCTAATAACAAAGTTATCGTTGAACCTATCAATAATTCGATACGGCCCAACATATTTAACTGGCCACTTTAACTGTCTAATTGAGACGCTGTTCCCTCGTTCCTTTTCCAAACGATGTCTCCAACTTGTAAGTCAATTTTGGTTGTGTTTTTATCGTATAGCTCTTTATTTGCCTCGTGCCGTTTTTCGGAGTTTTTTTTACGGATGTAAAGGCTTTATTTAATCTGAGCAACATTTCCACCGCATAATTTTCACCCAAAGAGTAATTTAATCGCTGTTTTCCTAAAAAGCTCGCAAATGGGAGTTCGGGATCTCGGCCATGAAACAAAAAAAATGGGATGTTTTTAATACTGGTCTGATAGGACGTGTTCAACGCTAAACAAGCAAACGGTAGCTGCTTATCCCAAGTTAAAGAATCGTTTTCCGCTAGATGAGAAAGGCATTTTTTTATATTTCCGTTTTGTCTTTCAACGTAGGAGTTACCAGTCGGCTTAAATGGGACCGTAAATTTTAATTTAATTTGCAAGTTGGCACACACTTCCGTAAAAAGAGCGTTTTTGAATTCAGTACCGTTGTCTAAAGTACATTCAGTAAAACAGGCATTACTGCAAATAAAATTCGTAAAGGCCTCAGTTACCGTATTAGCAGATTTATTTGGCATAGCAGTCGCCCAAACATATCGGGTAAAGTTATCAACAAAAACTAATGCATATTCATTCCCCTCATAAGATTTTGGCAATTGGATTAAGTCTATGGAAAGACGTTGCATAGGCCTATCAATAGGAGGGAACGTTCCTAATTCTGCCGTTTGTTGGCCGTGCGATCGGCGCAATTGACATGGTACACACGTTTTTGTGTACTCTTTAATATCTTTGATCATATTTGGCCAATAAAAATTTGATCTCGTTCTTTCTAAGGTCCTCAAGAAACCCTGATGACACGCTACAAGAGAGTCGTGAGTTAACTGTAGGACAGCTATGACTAACGATTTTGGTACGACAAGTTGATTTCTAATATGCGCTGTGTTCTTATGAATTTCTGGGACCCTATATAATATGCCTTCGTCTAAATAGTATAAATGGCTTTCACTCGGTTTCCGAAGAGGTGCATTACAATCGCCGTTCAAATATTGTATAATGGTTTTCGAAAATTTATCCTCTGACTGCTCTTTCTGTACAGTTTTTAAATCTAACTGAAAAACCGATTGAGCACATTCGTCTGAGCCTACCGCGTTAATATTCAAGGCTGGGCCTACTGGAAGCGTTTCTTTTTCTGTTCTTGAGAGATAGTCAGCTAAAATATTTGCTTTCCCGGGTAAGTAATGAAATTGGAAGTCAAAAGTACTTAACTGTAGTGCCCATCTACACAATTTTGGATTTTTATTGTTCTTATTAAATATGTATGCTAATGGCCGGTGGTCGGAATGAATATGAAATTTTACGCCCGTCACATAATGCGCGAACTTATTAACTCCCTCAATTACAGCCATTGCTTCCTTCTCTATTGTCGATTTCAAGACCTCAGAATCTTTAAGTTTCCTAGAAAAATAAGCAATGGGCATAGGGATTTCTGTATCCGTTATAGAGTTATCTGACATCTGCGTTAAAACTGCACCGAGTCCTTTATTTGACGCGTCTGTGTATAAGTGAAATGGTTTAGTAAAATCAGGACTTTGTAAAATGGGAGCCTCAGTTAATTTCTGCTTTAATGTGTCAAATGCGATTTGATGTGATCTTTCCCATTTAAATTTATTGTTCTGTCGCGTTAATTCAGTCAAAGGTCCCGCAATAACCGAAAAATCCTTGATGAAACGACGATAAAAGCCTATTAGCCCTAAAAATTGTCTAACTTTTCGTATTGTAGTAGGTGGTGAAGCCTCTTGAATACAAGTCACTTTCTCTGGTGATGGGGAAATGCCATGCTCAGAAACCTCATGGCCAAGAAATTTTACCGTATTCTTCGCAAAACTACATTTTGATAAGCCCAATTTTAAATTGTAAGTTTCCAGCTGCGTTAATACTCTATCTAAATTGCTCAAATGATGTTCAAAGTTTTGGCCTGTGACGATAATGTCATCAATAAACGAATGACATATGTTATCCTGAATTTGTTTTTGTAAAATCCGATTTATAGTTCGTGAGAATATAGCCGGACCATTGGTCGCTCCGTTGGGCAATATTCTCTATATTCAAATAGGCCATTAGGTGCCATAAATGCAGTCTTTTGACGATCTTCCGGATTAAGGGTTATTTGATAGTAACCATGCTTTAAATCTAAGGTGGAAAAAACTGTTGAACCATTTAGGCTATCAAATATGTCGTCAGATCTATTAATCAAGTAAGTATCTTTCTTCGTAACTGCGTTCAGTTTACGAAGATCAACGACTAATCGCGTTCCCCCATTTTGTTTTTTCACTAAGAGAATCGGTGATCGCCAAGCACTTTCGGACGGTTGAACAACACCCATTTTTAGCATATTTTGAATGTGCTGTTCCACTAAAGCGCGCGACGAGTACGGTAATCTGTACTGTGGAGAGACGATAGGCCCACTATTACCCGTTTCTATTGAACAAAGAACGTCAGGCACTTCACCTAGGTCGAATTCATTTAAGGAAATGGCGTTCCTATGGCTACGTAAAAGGTTTAGTAACGTAGATTTTTGAGTGTCATCCAAATGAGACAATTCCAATTGTTGGAACTGTGTTTCTAATTCTGTATCAGGGGTCACCGACGTAACACAAACTGAATGAGAAGGAACGTCAGTCTGAGGTTGCATTTCCTCCTGTACAATATGTACTTGGCCTATTACTGAATGAAACGGAATTTTGAAATTTTTACTCGAATAATTATAAATTGCTAAAGGAGCTCTTCCCTTTTTTACGTAGGCCAAAGTGGGGGGAAATTCGATGTCTGACGGTAACTTAGAGGAGTCTATTAAAATGCAGGTATCATCGGGAATATTACGTATTTTAACAAAACATCGTGCCGCCGTGAATGCAGGAATATCAAAATCTTTTGGAGCCATTGCAAAGTGCATTTGGGAATGTTTTGAAACTTTGACTACATTTACTTGAATCGACGGAATTTCGTTGGAGAGTGATGGAAAAAATGTTTTAAATAATTTGATAGACTGAATATCTGAATTTGCCTTATATTTTATAATCGCACTGGCACGTTTTAATAAGTCTGATCCGAAAAGTAACGCACCCGGAAATGAAACATCGCTCACAATAACAAAATGATGATAGTAAAATTTTCCATCTTTCAAATTAATTGGCAGTCGCATACTTCCTTCTGTTCGAATGCATTTTCCGTTCGCAGCTCTCAGAATTTTATTACATGAATTGACTTTGAACCCCTGATTTACAAAATTAGAGGCAACCGAACTCTTAATTAGCGAAATATCACTACCAGAATCTATAAGAGTACGGTAAAAATTATGATATATTTGAACGCGAATCATGGGACACGCATTTTTCGCAGGTAGAGTAGGCTTCGCATTAAGTATGGGGCTTATTGGTTGGGCAGGTTTATTAGTGAATTTTGTCGGCGAAACGTGAATTGTTGAAGTGTGCCGTTGTTTCGTAACAGGCTTGGGGCCCATTACGTCCGTTGTCGCTTTGGAGGGGGTCCATTTGCTAAAAAATGGGGCACGAACTACGCATATGCCCCGGCATGTTGCAATGAAAACAAGTGCCTCTCGTGGGTTACGAATACATTCCGTCAAAGAATGACCCTGAATGCGCAAAACGGACAGTATTTCGTTGGGGATCTATCGTGGGCAGCTGTGACGCGTTGGGAGGGGTAAAGTGTTAGGGAGAATCGGTTGCGGGGGAGGGTAATGGAAGTAGTTAGAGGGGGGTGGGACAGTCGGTGGCATTTGTGATAAGGGAAAAGACGCTTTATTTTTCGTCAGACGGGACGGATTGCACCAATTTTCTATTTCATCTGGGTCTAATTCGCATTCAGATGGGTCAAATTTTTTTGCTAAGGTATCAACATCTTTCGGGTCAAATGTTGATGGTAATGCCTTCAGGACATTCCGTTTCACGGCCAAACTGGTTAACATTAAAGCTACTTCGTCTATGAAAATTTTCTGCTTTTGTCAAAAGCTCCGCAGATTTTATTTTTTACGAGAGTGGAATATTCGGGGAAGACATATGAGGAGTGATTTGCAGGTTTCCAATAGAATTAAATAACAAGAGAAACCTTTGCTCGGTGTGTCTTGACGATAGGGCGTTCCGTAATCCTCTATCGTGCAAGACTCAGGGTCCGGAAGCGTATCTATCACTTTGTACAGCTGCGACCCTTCCAACTTGCTAAGAATAATTGTAACTTGATCCCGCTCGCTAATTTTCTTTAAATTTGCCTTCCACGTAAACGTTTGAAAATACGTTTCGATATCATCTTTATCTAAATTTAAGCGGGCATCCGTTTCTCAAACTCTAAAGGATTTGCGGAGACACTGTTACAGGGTGATTAGTGCGGGGCTGACCATTTCCATTACGCCTACCAGCCATGTTAAAAGAGCTATATGTATTCGTATGTAGAAAAGAAAAAATGAAGTGCCCGAAAGGAGAATCTCTAAAAATTAAAAACGAACGCGCGACGAAGGGCGTTTAAAGTTTACAACCCTCCCTTCCTATCGGGGATCTTGGGGCAGTGTTGCCAGATGGAATTTTTAAAAATCTGATAAATCTGATTAAAAAATCTGTAGAAATCTGTAGATTTATAATATTTATCTAAATAAAATTTTGACATATTTTTATTTAATTTACTGTCTTAAGGTATTATCAATGATAAAATCTTGTATAATTTTTTTTTTTATAAACTTATATAAATATGGCACTTTAACATAAAAAAAAGTAAAGTAAATGAAAGTAAACAAATTGAATTCCGTTACTTTATGACAAAGAAAATACCTTTTGGTTATTGCTGTAATAACTATAAGAACACCGGAATACTACTTTAATTCATACACATAAATGAAACAAAAAAATATCCTTTTTAGATTTAAACAGATAAATATCATTTTTTTCAACAAAAACAAAAACATTCCATGCTACCTATAAAAAAGAAAACGAGATCGAGATGGGCCCTAACAGTAATATAATTCTGTATACCCTTGCGGGGATATATGTATAATATATTGTGTATACTAATTGTCATTCCATTTATTTATCTTTGGTATATTTTTCTGAAGATCTAGCTTTCAGAATCATTGACTTTTTTATTTCAAAATCATAGCATGATTTGTCTTTCATGTATTGCTTTGTGTGAAGTAATCCTACAATAGTTTCTGTTGACATTTTGTTTCTTGTTTTTGTCTTCATTCTGTTAATAGATGAAAAGACTCTTTCTACTGTGGCGCTTGAATGGGGTAGACATAGAAGACTTTGCATAAATTTATGTAGATTCGCAAATGGAGAAGTATTATCCAATTGTTTCATCCTGCCTATTTTACTCCAAATTCTTCTGGAGACATATTGGGGCTAACTTCCATATGTTCCAGGGAATTGCCTAACGACCTCCATTCAGTATCAACTGCTTGAATATCACTAGCGATATTTGGAAAGCATTTAAACAATTCGATTAATGAATTTACTTCTTTGTTGATCACTACTTTGGGACTCAATGCCTTTACTGATTCCAAATGTTTAGATTGAAAGGGGAATCTCTTGCTAACTTGAGATGCAGCTTCAATTAAAAATTCCAAACACTTCAACCTGAAACTATTTATGTCTTCACTTTGATACAGAGTGGAAGATGTTAGCTCAATTTCCACGTTTACACCCAAATACATTTCTTTCAGTGGTTTAAAGTTGTCAGAATCTTTAAACCTTATATCTTCTAATGCAGTTTCACTGAGATAACTATCTTTCATATAGCACCCTAAAATAGTTTTCATAGCTCCAAAAACAGCACTGCGTAAAACATATATCTGAGTAGACTCAGATTGCATTTGTTTGTTCAGATTGTTGAAAATTGGTAACACAAAATCAAGAAACAAGAGATATAACTTGGTTACAGGATCTGATAACCTTTGAAGAATAGTTTCAGGAGCTATAAGCCCATCTTCAAGTACAGCAGAAGTAAAGTACAATTTTAATGCATTATATTGTTCAAGCACTCTGGATACCACCATATGCAATGATAACCACCTAGTTTGTGAAGGATGCAGTAATTTATGTGGCTTAACATTAGTGAAATTCTGGAATTCTTTAAATTCCCCTACTCGCTTAGGGCTGCAGTGAAAGTAGCTGTAAATATCTCTAGTTAAATCTTCAACTGATCTAGGTAGTTTCAGACATGCATGTGAAGCACATAAAGCAAAAGAATGACAAATACATTTCATGATAAATAAATGAGGAATATCATTTTTTAGTAGATCCGAAAGGGAATGATTTACTCCCATCATAGAATTAGCACCATCTGCCGCAAAGCCTATCATATTTTCTCTATAAGGAATTTATTCATATTGAAAAATCCGACAACATGCTTATATAGTGTGTCAGCAGTACCATCTGTTAAAGGAATCAAGCCAAGAAAAGCATCAGTTACCGAATCATCCATCGGAACTCTTGCTACCATGCACAAATGTTTAACACAACCTTTGTCAGTGGTTTCATCAACAATTAATGAAAATTTGTTATTTCTCAGACACTGGATTAAGTTTTCACTGTGCTCTTGTCCAATTACATTATTAATTAATGATGTCGTTTTCGTACGGCCACATTTTAAATTTTTGACAATTTTTGAATCTGAGCAAACTGATTTCAAAAGTTCTGGAAGATGATCTGCAGCAGTCATAGGTAAATCATGCTCAGCTATGAAAGCAGCAAGCCTAATTTCCCCTTCATTCACATTTTCATTTAGTTTAGAGCTTATGAAATTGGTTAAAGTGCTTTGGCTTGGTAAAGTTTTACAGTTAGATGTATGCTTTTGATTTTCTGCATGTCGTTTTAAATCTATCTTTCCCGCTGTTAGTTTGAGATGGCAATCACATGCGCTACAGTAAGCATAAAATTCACCTTTCGCACTTTTCCTAACCCAGCCTTTAAATAATGGGTCTATTTCATATTGGGCAGAATATTTTTGTGCATATCTCATTTTTTTATTTGCTTTTGAACCACTCCTCCTCTCCTCCTGTGAATCATATTTTTCATCATCATCCATAGCTTGCATAATCCTTTACAACAAGATAATGTTTAAAAAAACTGAAATGGCCGAGTAAGTTTTTCTTGCACAAATAAAACTGGTAAGCGAAGTGACGCAACCAACCGTTACAAAATTAAACTAATAACTAAGTCATATCAGACGACCACTGCTGCGAGGCGCGAGCAGACATATAAGGAAAGCAAGCGACTGGTGATGTAGAGGGAATATCAACCAATCAGCGCCGATTAAATGATTTAATCGGCATGTATATCGTAGTCAGAAGCGAGTCGACTCGACTTCTGAAACTGAATACCGAGAACATTTGTGTCCTATTGATTGAGACTGTAGGCCTAATATTTCCTTGTTGTAAATTTTGGAAGTAAATAATAATGATTGCTTGCTGGATTAAAAATCTGTAGATTATGCATAAATTATTGAAAAAATCTGAAAATCTGAATTGCTTTATAAAATCTGTAGATCTACAGATATATCTGTAGATCTGGCAACACTGTCTGGGGGTGATGGAGAATAATGGGGTCGGGGAACGAGGGAGGGCCTGAGATAACCACTCGAGAGGTTTAAAGTCAAACGAAACGTTAGAAGCTACACTATTTATTTTATTTTTTTCTCAAAAGCCTACCTACTGTTTTTTTTCTCAAAGCCTACCTACTGGACAACTATATATAAATATTTATAAAGGTACCAAATTTTCTATATAACAATGTTAACAAAAACAGATCGAAAGGGAAAGATGTAACATTAATTGGAAGAACACACACAATTTTTTTCAATACCTATTCACGAAACGCGAATTAATGCAAAAACCTACTTTAATACGGAGTGCGTGGGTTCGTATTATCAAATTGATAACAATTTAATTCGGTTTTAAATTGCTAACAATTTAATAAGGTTAGCTGCCACCAGAATGTAGTGTTTTGATTATTAAAGAGCCTATTTAGCCGATATATTAGGGATGCAACAGGTAATTAAGTATCTGTCCAGCTATAACAGTCGAATTTAACACCGACACAACCTTAAGGATTTTCGAAAGAACGCACCGGTAGGCTTATTTTAGTTTTTATTTAAATACTAAATGAATTTACATTTACAGGCGGTTAGGGCGAGGTCGAAAGTTAATACATAAAACAGCACCGAGAGAGAGAATTTGGTAATTTTCGATTTACATTAAACTGACAAGCTATACTTACAAAACTTTGAGAGCCCCAACAACCTGCGATCCTGCCTGAACAACCTCTAAAATTCAACTCCCCGTATGTACTATGTAGCAGTGTTGCCAGATGGAATTTTTAAAAATCTGATAAATCTGATTAAAAAATCTGTAGATTTATAATATTTATCTAAATAATAATTTTGACATATTTTATTTAATTTACTGTCTTAAGGTATTATCAATGATAAAATCTTGTATAATATTTTGTTTATTTTTATAAACTTATATAAATATGGCACTTTAACATAAAAAAAAGTAAAGTAAATGAAAGTAAACAATTTGAATTCCGTTACTTTGTGACAAAGGAAATACCTTTTGGTTATTGCTGTAATAACTATAAGAACACCGGAATACTTCTTTAATTCATACACATAAATGAAACAAAAAAAAATCCTTTTTAGATTTAAACAGATAAATATCATTTTTTTCAACAAAAACAAAAACATTCCATGCTACCATGACGTAGAGGGAATATCAACCAATCAGCGCCGATTAAATGATTTAATCGGCATGTATATCGTAGTCAGAAGCGAGTCGACTCGACTTCTGAAACTGAATACCGAGAACATTTGTGTCCTATTGATTGAGACTGTAGGCCTAATATTTCCTTGTTGTAAATTTGGAAGTAAATAATAATGATTGCTTGCTGGATTAAAAATCTGTAGATTATGCATAAATTATTGAAAAAATCTGAAAATCTGAGTTGCTTCATAAAATCTGTAGATCTACAGATATATCTGTAGATCTGGCAACACTGTATGTAGGATCTTATGGTACCCTTGTAGAGGGTTTTCCCCCACTTCTTCCCCCAATTCCCCCATACCCAACCGAAACACTCACACACATATATAAAACCATTACAAATCTCTGAGAAGTTACAACAGACATCTTAAATTTATCTTTTCCAAAACGACTATATAAAAACTATATTCAAAGTTTAATTCGAAATACTCAGCCATTTCTCTCGGTGCCCTTTATTAAATTTATTACAAATCATTATAATTTCAATAAACAACCCAAAACATTCTCATTAAATACAATTTCAATCCAAACAAACAATAATTTATCGTAATTTGAACATTTATAAAAAAACATAATCTTTAAGAAATATCATTATTAATCTTCTTAACTAGGCATTACTACATGAAATTTTTATTTTTTAGGAGAACTTTTTTCCTCAAATGTACTTTTAATTGGTTTACATTATACGTTCGATTTGTAGGGTTGTTATTCATTTTTCCTATGCTTTTTATTCATAACTATATATATATATATATATATAGTTATGAATAAAAAGCAAACATCATAGGAAAAATGAATAACAACCCTACAAATCCAACGTATAATGTAAACCAATTAAAAGTACATTTGAGGAAAAAAGTTCTCCTAAAAAATAAAAATTTCAGTAAAACTAAAATATTATTATTTAGTAATTTATTGGTTTTAATTTTTAAAATTTTATTATTTTTATGTATCGAAAATAATAAATGAAAAGAGTAAAAATAAAATTTACTAAAACATTTTTAAAAATTTTCAATTTAAACCTTTTTAAATTTTTAATTTTTGGAGAAAGTTTTTTTCGCATTGTTATATAATATATATATATATATATATATATATAGGGTGTTCTAAAATTACCTAGTAAACTTTTATATGTCTGTCGATGAGTAGTCGGACGTTGTGGACAATATGTTCAAGTTGAAGGAAAACACTTTGAAGATCTAAAATAAACAATTATTGTTGCTGTATTTTATTGTTGCTCTATTTGAAATACAATTGTTAAATATCGTATAATTTTTGTTAAGATATTGCGTTCATATAAAAGTTTACTTGGTAATTTTAGATCTCTCTCTCTCTCTCTCTCTCTCTCTCTCTCAATATATATAATATATATATATATATATATATATATATATATATATATAATACAGAGAAAAGGAAACACGAAGTCCGAGCGCTTTCGTTATATATTCACATCTTGTCCCTGAAGATGTGAATATATCATGAAAGCGCTCGGACTTCGTGTTTCCTCGTCCTTTTCCCTGTGGTTCTTTGCTTATTAAAAAGATCACGTGTTGCTTTGTGATTTCTTTTTCCATGTGATTTCCTTGTTCCATGCACGGTCTGTGTATCACACACATACACACACACACACACACACACACACTTATGTTTTCTGCTGTTAGTTATATAGAGCACGTTAGATGCAGATAGTTAGTCGCTAAGTAGGTGTTGATATTGTGTTAAAATGTCTGAATGAAACTTTTAACAAAATAAAATTTAAAACAATTCGTAAATAAATTAAGAATTCCAAACAATTCCTTAAATTTCCGTTAACTGAAACCGTAACCAAAAACAGTTAAAGAACGCTAAAATAGATTAACCATCTTTCTGTGAGCCATCTGTCTGTTAATTACTTTTAAATGTGTGTGTGACAGCTGGTGAATTCATGTGCCTTGGAGAGTGGAGAGAAGGTTTGCACTTCTTCGACTTTTCGTTGCTGTCAATTCGCGTGAATCGAGAAAGAAGAGAGATTCAGGTGTTTCCTGAAGAACAGAGAAGACCCATACTACATCGGCATGTCAAGAAGCCCTTCTTGTAGATTTCTGAAGACGCCTGAAAATAGTCCAATCAGACTTCGGTTAGAACCGTGTAAGCTGAGAATTTTTATTAAACTATTTAATAAGTAAAAGTTGAGCATTGTGGCTCATACGTATCCCTAATGAAAAGGTTATAGTAATTGGTAAAACTAAAAACAAATTAAAGCATCCCATATTAACCCCTGACGGACCATTCGCTACTTTTTGTACCAAAAAAGTAGCAAATGGTCAGTCAGGGGTTAATACCAAACGGTGGAAAAGTAGTAGATGTGCAGTAATTTGAAAGTAAAGTTAAAATTCTATGAAAATTCAATAATTATAAAACATACTTTGCAAATTAAGTCTTCAATGGTATTTAATGAATAACCGCACATTCAAAATAAAACCTTCTAAATTTAGAACTTAAAACTTCTTCTTGAGGGTGCATTCCAGGGAAGTTTGTCCTTCTTTTGGGTATCAAAGCTTCTTGTCACATTATAAAATTGCTTTTAATGATACATAATTTCTTTAGATAGAAATGATCTTCAAAACTTCTTTTTTGAGTGATATGAGATAATAGAAGATATTATTTCTATGTAGAGAAGGTTGTGGAAGTCTTTATTTTCTGTATAAACAGCTTACTCCGTTTTTATGTGCTACGAAAAGTACGTAAAATTTTGTACTTTGATTTAACTAATTTGAAATGATGTACACAGGAAAGATGTATTTAGTTCAAACATCCAAAATTTATGGCTAATTTTGACAATCAGTCCGAATGGCTAATTCAACCATGCTTATTTTTTTTTGTGGTAACAGACCCAATAGCTTGAATTAATAATTTTAGTTTGTGTTCAAATATGGTTGTTTCAACCAAGTTTTCCTGTACCATTGTATCATAACGGGTAAAGAGTTAGATGTAAGAGCCATACTTCAATACTGAAATGTCTTAATTGTTACAGTGCAGGAGATTGTGCAACATCGTGTTTCTTTCCGAAAAACATCAGCGGGTCTTGGATTTCATCCGGCTAGGGGAACATCACGTTCATATCAACGCCACGCACATCGCCGAAAGTCGCTGGGCTGGGCATCAACTCAGGAACGATATAAATGTCTGCATTCAAAACAAAGGGAACGATTTCTGATGGCCAAAGTGTCAGAATTTGGGTGGTGAGAATGGCGTTTGGATTTAATTTATTCTCTGTATTTGATGCAGTATATCGTTGAACATTACTTCCTATTAGTCAGGGTTACTATGTACAAACTATAAAAGTTCTTTTAAATTTATTGGAGATTTGCAAACTTCTATAATTTCAGAAACTTTAGACTCTGCTGATTCTAAAATCCAATATTTAAATTTTTTTCTGATATCTCTTAGGTGCATAAATATCATAGTACAAATTTTAATTCACGAAAGTGACGTCTCCAGAGGTATAAACTGAAGACATGAATGTTGTGTAAAAGAAATAAGTTCAACCACTGCTGGCTTTAGCAATTACATATGTCAATATTGTCAAAAGCAAGCATCTACATTTCATCCATCATCTTTCCGCTATGCTCCTCCGTGTGGGACTGTGGGTGTCATCATCATTTTCACAAAGTGTTGAGCACATGCAAAAGTTGGTGTATAGCATGTCCGTGGAATTGCATAAACATCTCTGAAGTGCAACTAGTTTTACCTCACCATTTCAATGATAACCTTTGGTGCTGGAAGACATCCCTTGTTGTAGCTTTAAGCTGACCACCACTATTCTTGAAGTAGCAATTCTTTAACGGGTCCAGAAACACCTGCCGAGGGATGCTGGCTCGACCTCTTATACTGTTAGAAAATCTAGAAGAGGAAGAGCCATTGTTGTCCCAAGGCGATATGATGACTAAGCTGATTGATGCAGCATTGCTTGTATATATTAAGTCAAGGTGTGTGTGTGGTGTATATATATATATATATCATAATTGTATGGTTGTGAAAAATTCACTTAATTTAGAGCTAGCATTTTTGTGCTCTTGTGGCATCATTGTTTGGGCACTCTTGTGGCATCATTTTTTTTGGGAACTGGCGCGTCCTTTCGACTCGTTTGTTGAATGCGGCTTTTATAGGGCATGGTCTTGTAGAGAGCTCTCTTGCAATTCAGTTTGGTTGTTTAGATACAAGATTGTTGCAGCGTGCAATGGTGCAGGTTGTGTTGTTGCAAGGTTTAGGAAGAAGACCATAAATAGTGCCCCTTTTGTTTTTTCTTAATTTTATGCAAGTGAGGCCTAAAGTAGCCTACATCGAGTCAGCAACCCTGAGGTAGGACCTAATAGGACCTCCAAGGCCGTAAGTTTGTTTTAGTCTAGCTTAACTTAGGCTATAAGTTAAAGTAGCCCCTCAGAGCTTGGCCGTTCAAGGCTCAGCTGGGATTCCGAACCCAATCAAAATAAATACAAATAACATATGCTCGTCTGAATGTGAACTTTCAGAAAGTGTTGCTTCAATGTGCCAAGTGTAGGTGGGAGTCGTTCACTTTCTGTCATATACTTGCAGAACAGATACCAGGGTAGCTCTGGAATGCTTACAATGTTTACGCCCCTTAGGACAGTAGACAGTAGTAAGGCACGCAAATTTGGCGAAGGTTTTGATCAGATCTTCTGTCATTTCAGTGCAAGGATCCTCTAAGAGCCTCTGGAGGCACTGATAGCATTATTATCTGCTTTCAGGTAAAGCTGGAAACCACGTTGAATTCCCAAGTCGTGCAAATTTCGGAGTGTTACCGGCATCTGTAAAAGATGAAAGGCAGGCAATGCCTTTGCTCACTCTGCTCCCAGAGCTGTCCTAATTGGTTGTACTTTGTACATCTCCACAGATGTGTCCGGGAGTAGCAGGTGGTAATGTCTTCTTCGCAGTATTCTGGGAAGTAAAAACTGCACATTTTCTTGTTTTTATCTGTAGAACAGTTTTGAGCATGGGAAGTTCCCAAAATATTCTATCTTTCAGCCACTGCCTGGTGAATTTTGGGTATGTGTTCTGCAGTGCTTCAGCACCTGGTCCACCAAGCATGACTTCCATTGAGATGTAAGCCGCATTTTGGGTTTGCATGTCAACCATGTTGATTAACCTCGGTCAAGTAATGAGCTTACATCCGGTTGACCCCCTGTTTGTCTTCTCTGCTAGTTTTTCTCACAGTGGAGAACTGCCTATTATCAGCTATTTCGCAGTAAAAGCACAGGTCTTTGTTCAGCTGGCTGGTTGATGACTGTGTAAATCGCTTGAAGAGTCAGAAGATGCTAACTGCCTAACCAACTCAGAGTACTTCCTTTGCGTCCGCTCAGCATGGGAATGTTGTCTGTTGTAGACGGTCCCTGGGCACGCTGTGTTTGGGCTTTATTTGTAGCATTGGAATAGCATGACCGATGACAAGCTCTCCTTTCTGGCATCTTTGAGTCGTCGCACGTGAACACATCCACTGTCATTGTAAGCTACAGCGCTCCCATATTGCTTCTAGTAATTCTTGTACGAGTCTGATCTCAGCCGTGATACTATGAACCTTTCATATCTGTATCAGTTTGGCAAATTATACACATTTGGGTATGTCTGGCTTGTAGAAGCTTGTTGTGCTATCTCTGACACCTCATTCATGATGTTAGATTCTGCAAATACAGAATAATAAGTAATTTCAGCATTTTTACAATAATTTTACAGTTAGTTTTACAGTAAAAATTAACAGAAAATATGTTGTTTGACTTTGCTTCACTCGTGACACAAGTGACATCTTCAAATACAATTAATTTGGAGCATGTTTTAAACGTGGATACAAATGACTAGCATACCAAACCACCTTATTGTCTTGCAAAGTTTCAAAGCAAAAATGCAAAAAATCAGATTTCCAACAGCGGGCAATCTAGAAATTCCAAGATGGCTGCCTCATAGTTTTCAAGGAAAATGTAAACGTTGGTTTTTAGAATTAGCAGACTCTAAAAGTTTCTAAAAATATATAGGTTCCCTCGAATCCAGATGCTGCTAATAATAATAATAATAATAATAATAATAATAATAATAATATTTATTCAGAAAGAACACATTACATAAGATATACAGGGTGTCCCATAAGTCCGGCATCATAGAAAAAAAATAAAAAAGGCAAAACAAAAGCTTTTATTTACAGAACGTGCTCAATATGTATTGTTCCGTAGCCCATTCACAAAATTCATCTGCCGGTCGGGATCATTATCGCTTAATTTCTGTAGGATCTGAAGTTTATATGGATGCCATTTGTGAGCCTGAAGAATGCGATGGATGCTACTTTTCGACACTCCTGTCTCGGCGGACAATCGCCGAAGAGACTTATTGGGACTTCTGTTAAAATGAGCCAGGATAGCAGTCGCTGTATCATCGTCAGTGGACCGTCCTTGAAGGTCCACTGCGTGGTTTATCTTCTATGGATCCTGTTCCTTAAACTTTAAAGTCTGCTAACACAACTCTGTGTTATTGGCTCGCGGTCTGGATCAGTCTGTTAAATTCAGCAGCGGCCTCTCTTTGACTCGATTTCCCATGAGTAGAATATATGGATTCGTTCTTCCTTGCTCACAGACATTGTAGCCTGTAGAAAGAGAAAAATATGAAATGTGGTTTGTAGAAATAGAAAAATATGAATTTCTCGTATGATGCCGGACTTATGGGACACCCTGTATATTAACATCCATACTGGTTTACACATTGGTGGGATTAACGTTTAATAATCATACAGGGGTTAGGCAATGAGCCGCATTAGTTGGCCTGATGGGGGGGGGGGGAGTCGGCGACGTCCGGAGCACCCCCCCCCCTCAATTTCTTGCAAGTGCCCTTTTTTTCAAGTGCAAGTGCCCTATTTGAATGATGTGTATGCCTCTGAAAACAAATTTTGTTTTTGTAAAAGATCATCGTTATTTTATTTTACTCAAATTCTATCTTGAGTCTTTATCTGTATTCATTCTACTGTACAGGGTGTACATAAAGTCAGGATCATTTTTGTGAAATAATTATTTTTTTCTATTTTTCTTTTCAGAAGCCCTTAGAATAATACAGAAGAGCGTGTGGCAATAGTAATTTGGTGAATCGAGGGAAAGAAATACAATGACATCAGAGAGAAGTTTAGAAGGAGATTTCATAAGCCGGGGCCAATAGACAAGACAATACGAAAATTGGTGAACAAATTCAAACGAACGGGATCTGTAAATGATGAAGCAAGATCAGGACGACCGTGTATGTCAGATCTTACCGTGAATGCAGTACGCGGAATTATCACTGAGGAGCCACGTACGTCCGTTCGTGCTGCATCACACAGACTCGGCCTCCCGACGTCATCTGTGCACAAAATTCTGAAAGTTAATTTGCAGAAGAAAAGCTATGATTTGCAGGTTTTACATGATTTACATGAGGAAGATTTCCCTCGACGAAGTGCTGTGTGTGCTGATCTCGTAGAACAAATCGGAGTGATAATTTAATGGACAACATTCTCTTTAGTGATGAAGCCACTTCCATACGTGTGGAAAAGTAAATCGCCATAACTGTCGAATTTGGGCAGATGAAAGACCGAATGATTTCGTCCAAAATTGGGAAAGAGACTCACCTAAAGTTAATGTCTGGATTGGGTTTAACAAAATCTAAGGTTTATGGTCCTTTTTTCTTTGCTGAAGCTACAGTACGGGGCTTATTTATCTGGACATGTTGCATCAATTCCTTGAACCTCAGCTGATTGGGGATAGGATTGTTAGTAACGTCGTCTATCAACATGATGGTGCTCCTTGTCACTATGCCAAAATTGTTCAGGATTATCTAAATGGACTTTTCCAATCGCTGGATCGGACGCGGAAGCAACAGACCTGGCCAACGAGATCACCAGATTTAACCCCTTTAGATTTCTTTGCATGGGGCTTTATCAAATCGCACGTTATCAGACGAAGATTACGAGTCTTGAAAACTTACGTACACGTATACGAACTGCTGCAGATAACATAACCCCGCAAATGCTCCAGAATGTGTTTAGAAATGCTGCGGAACGATTTGAGCTGTGCAGGAGTACTGATGGGCTCACGTCGAATCCTACTCTTAATTATTTAATAAATGTTACCACTTATCATTTATGATTGAATTCCATATAATTTTCCAAGTGCTTCACAAAAATAGATCCTGACTTTATGTACACCCTGTACTTCCAAATTTGTAGTTGCAGTGGTTCTCATAGGTGCATAAGTACTGGTGCCGCCATATCACTATTTTTATCTTCATCTTATTCTGATAGCAGGTCCGTAGCCAGGGGGGGGGGTCGAACGACCCCTCCGTTCGACCTCCCCACTTGACAGGAAAAGTCCACTTTTGGTAACGATAGTAACTTATGATGTGATATTATATATATAACTCATTAGCAATAGACACTTGCATTTTTTGCATTTTTTTTTGCATTTTTTTTTTGCATTTCTTTTCAAACTTCACAAACTTCTCTAAACAACTCTAAACCCCCTCCGCAGTGGGGTTGTACCATAGGTCCGCCTTTCTACAATTTCGACTCCCCCCCCCCCCTCTCCTTGGGAAGTCCTAGCTACGGGACTAGATAGTTCTTTTAAATGGCAAGACATTTGTAATTGTTTGAAAAATTTTCTGTGATAATTGTTGTACCCAAATTAGAGTTTTTTTTGTATCATGTTTGAATTAGACTAATCTAATAAAAGAATACAATTGATTTTACACTCGCTCTTTGATTGTCTGTTTTAAGAAACAATTTTTATTACTGTGCCCTTTTTATTTTAGGGGGGGGGGGCCTTTTTCTTTGGACCCCCCTTACTGAAATGCCTAGATCCGCCCTTGCTATATTAATTCTCTGTGGACAAATTTTTTTGTAGGGTCATGTTATATTAAATGAGTTTATGTGAAACCTTAGCATTTTGTAGTAGTTAGTCATTGAAGGTTAAATCAGAATCTGCATGTACAGGGTGTTCGAAAAGTCCCGTCGCCACCCTACAAAATGTATAGATTGTAATACCAATTTTATTTTTGTGTGATTAATTGAATTTATATGTGATTCATTGACTATTTTTTTTCTTTTCCAGGTATTAGAGTTGTGTGAACAATGGCAGACCAGTCCACTTACACTCTGGAGGAAAGGATAGTGATGAGCACATGGGCTCATGAAGGTCACTTACTGGCAAAACGATGCATGATATCCAGAATGATTTCAACACAAGATTCAATAAGGTTGCACCATCAAACAAGATGGTAGAAAAGAAAAAGCTGTTTGAAACTGACTCCATCAAGAACAGACCACGGTGGAAGACCAACAACGCGAGCAGAACAATGTGAAGGTGTGATTGCATCGGTGGCTCGTTCATCGAAAAAATCACTTCGGAAACGATCACAAGAACTTGTTGCAGTCCCCATGTCCACAATGAGAGATCGCATGACAAAAGATCTCAGTATGAAACCATACCGCCCGTCATTTGTTAATAAATTAAGCGATACAGAAATGCAGAAACGATCTGAAGCCTGTGAACGGTTTTTGACCGTTTTTCCAACAATTCCTGCACGTGGAACAGTTTTTTTTCCTGACGAGTGTGCAATTTACCGTAGCGCCAAAATGAGAAATGTTTACTTCTGGAGCAAGGAAAATCCACACTTTTTTGATGAACTGGAACACCATCCACCGCACGTGATGATATGGGCTGCAGTGTCTACCAGGAACTTGTTCGGTCCATATTTTTTTAGGGTTTTGTCAACCAAACTGCCTACCTCAACATGTTACGTGACTGGTTTGTGCCTGAGCTCGAACGTTTAGGGCTGTTTGGTCTGGTGCGGTTTCAACAAGACGGGGCTCCGGTTCATTTTGCCATTAATGTGAGGGAATTCCTCAACGAAGTGTTCAGAGACAAATGGATCGACCGTGGCTCGCAACATTTACCTGCCCCTCTTGAGTGGCCGCCCCAAGTCCAGATCTGTCTTCATGTGACAATGCGTTATGGGGTTTCGTCAAGCAAAACGTATCCCGGGTGCGCTACCGCACAACAGAGGAACTGAAACACGTTGTTCGAGATTCATTTGGTGCAATCACTCCAGCAATGCTGCGTCGATTCTCACACCGCACATGGAGGCGTATAATCCTTTGTTACGAAAATGATGGTGCACACCAGATATTCTTTAGATTAGTAACTGTATTTACTGTAATTAAAGTAATTGTTGCTAGGGACTTGTTTCTTAAATTACACCTACCACATATAAATACAATTAATCACACAAAACTAAAATTGGTATTACAATATGTACATTTTGTAGGGGGTGACGGGACTTTTCGAATTCCCTTTAGATGATTAACAAAAATAGTCATATACTTACACTTAATTTCCTTTGAACAATTAATGGATACACGATAACACAAAGTGCAATACAGGGTGGGCCGTAAGTTTCCATACATAGGAAAAATTAAACGTTTGTTTTTCATGTTTCAGATACCCTAAGAATATGCGTTTTGACGAAAGAGCAACGAATTGAAATCATACTGATGGCTGGGTTCGGGAAGCAGTCGCATGGTTGCAATGAACTTTAACGACAACATGGAACGAACATCACACACTGGCTGAGTCCGACGAAGATGCAGGTGCCGGTAAAGTGATGGTGTGGCCGGGATATGGGGTGACAGAATTATTGGACCAATTTTTGTCAGTGGAAATCTTAATGCCGAAAGGTATCTTAACATGTTGCAAGAAGAGATATTCCCATCCCTGCTAACGAGGAAGGTTAACTTCCCAGTTTACTTCCAGCAAGATGAGCTCCACCTCATTATGGTCTTCACGTGCGTCGGTTTGATCAGCAGTTTCAGGATGCTTGGATTGGTCGGCGTGGTCCTGTGGAGTGGCCTCCCAGATCCCCAGATCTCACCCCCCTTGATTTCTCTCTTTGGGGGCACTTGAAGGCCATGGTGTATCAGGAAAAGATACGAGACATAATCATCTAAAGGAACGTATCACCCACGCCATTACAAGCATAACGTCAACTGTGTTAATGCGTGTTCATCACAGTGGGGAACACGTATTGAAATGTGTTTTCAAAGCAATGGCAACCATGTAAGCAATATTATTAAATAAAAAGGTTGTCCATAAAAAAATGTTTATTTTTCTATGTATGGAAACTTACGGCCCACCCTGTAGATATACAAAAACCTTATGCCACTTTCTGTTCCTCCTGACTGAATATTATTTGTTGAAAACTATCTATCATTGTCAAAATTAAGAAAATTTTAGACCCAAAATTACATCAACATAAAATTGATGGACGCAATGTAGTCGAGTTGAAAAATTTGTTGTAAATTTTTCAGGCAGTTGTAAGGAATTGCTTCATCTGTAATGAAATGAACACTAAATCCTTAAAACTGACGTAATTTCGGTTCTGTGTGTACTGTAGCTGTATCTTTTGGAGGTCCGGTACTATTTACTCATACTTAAAACTATTAACTTCAACAGCTCTTAATAGCTGTAGATGCTCTTTAACGAAATCTACTGTTTCATTCATTTATGGAATAAATATATTTACTCGGCTGTTTATTTGTTTATATATAGCCCTATATAACTAAACGACTGTTATCTTAATGCTCTTTCTTCAGTCAAACAGAATACGTTTGTTGGGAAATAGTCCTCGTCATCACAATATCGTCCGGTTCCGGGAAGTCGAGCGCTGATCTGGAACTCATTTGAAGTCTGTGATCACGAAA